>CM054125.1:117156661-117387211 GCA_028751855.1 Ambrosia trifida | reverse complement strand
TTGGTAGCTTAGATTGTCGTCATTGGAGGTGGTATAATTGCCCAACCGCTTTGCGAGGTCAACACACACGTGGTGACCAAAAATGACCATCGGTTATTCTTTAAGTTGTGGCTTCAGTCAACTTTTTGGGTTTGGTCGGCCTATTTTGGTGTTTCGGGTTCATGCAATGACTTAAACATTTTTTAGTAGTCGCCTATAATGGAGGATTTCATTTCCGGCATAGTAGCAAAGGCGTCGTTTAATACTAACGAAAACTACTATCCACACGGATACTATTTGGCTGACGGAATATATCCGAGGTATTCCATTATCATTAAGACGTTTAGTAACCCGTTCGATGAAAAAATGACACACTTTAAGAAAGTACAAAAGGCTGCGCGAAGGACATAGAGAGATGTTTTGGGGTTCTTCAACAGCGTTGGCATTATTTAAGAAATCGTTGTCGTGCACGGACCAAAGACAAAATGAGAGATGCTATGTATGCATGTATATTCATGCATAATATGATATTAGAAGACGAAGGTAAAGCGATATGTCAAAATTATGTATCGGAAGCTGTTCAGGATTTACCGCAAGCGACAATGCCTGAAAGAATACTCAACGCACATGAAGTTCGTGACTGTATAATACATGACGCGTTAACGGCGGATTTGGTCCAACATGCTTAGTCGGTCTGGTATATTCCAAACGAAGGCGAAAGCGAAGACGAAGATGGAGATGAAGAAGAAAACGAAGATGAAGACAAGTACAACGAAAGCGAAGATGAAAATTAATATTATTTGTGTTTTTTTAAATATTGTTTGTGTAGTTTTAATATTATTTGTAATTTTTTTTAATATTGTTTGTGTTTTTTAGTTTTACATGATTAATTTAAAAATAAAATAAAATAATAATTAGGTAATCATTGGATAGGGCCTTAAATTTAAGCACCCCACTATACCCAATTTTTAAGTAAGGCCCCTTGCTGACTGGACAGCCACGTGTACAAATCAATAGATGGGACCTTAAATTTAAGGTCCCCCACTACACATGGTCTCATAAGGGTTCGGACCCGCGGTTTACTTGGTGTCCGTACAAAAAAATGAATAATTCAAATTAAGGGTATGTTTGGCAAAACTAACTGGTGGCTGGAAGCTGGTAGTCGGTGGCTGGTAGTTGTAACTGGAAGCTGTAGCTGTAGTTGTAGCTTTTTAAATATATTTTGGTGTTTGGAAGAGTAGCTGGAGCTTTTAATAAAATGTATAAAATGACCAAAATGGGCACTAACTAAAAGCTTGTATGCATGTTTTTTTTTATGATAGAATGGGTATTTGTGTCATTTACTCATTAAAAGCTTGTAGCTAGTAGGAGCTTATTCTTAAACGCTAGTACTACTAGCTTTTTAATATAGAGCATTTTCTCCTAACCTAAAAGCTTCAAACTTCTTCAACCAAACAAGGCTTTTATTGAGTATGAGTTTTTTTATTAAAAGCTTGAAGCTCATAAAAGCTCTTAAAAGCTCATTGCCAAACATACCCTAAATGTTTGTTCTTTGGCATTAAACACATACAACAATTGGGTGTGTAGGGTTGTAAACAATGCGTAGCAGCTCGAGAGCTACTCGGGATCAGATGGGTAAAAAGCTTGAACCAGACGAGCCTTAACGAGTCCGAGTCTAAGCTCGAGCTTTACATACAAAGTTCGTCTACGCTCACGATCCTAAACGAGCCCAAACTAACTTTCTATTATTTTTTCTATGTATGCAATTTTGTTCATTTGAACAAATTTAATTTTAACTACTAAAAATTGTAAGTTGAGCTTTGGTTAATTTAAGCTATCGAAACAAGCTCGAGCCGAGGTTTTAGCTCGTTTTAAATTATTCTCAAATTATCTAGAGCCCAGCCCAACTGGGTTCGAGCTCTTGGGTATTACTCTCGGGTCGGGCTCGAGTGCAAAATAGTAGGCTCGAACCAATCCGAGCTCGAGCTCGAACCTCATAAAAGCATGCCAAGCCGAGCCCGATGTCACAGCCTTCCTAGGCGGAAACACGGGATGCGAGACGAAAGGTTTTCAAGCACAAGATTCGAGCAAACATTCAAAATAACTTAATATAAAAAGTACCAAATTTGTTCAACAACAACAACCATCACAACATATTGTTTAAAAGGTGACAGTTGTGAATGAATACCCAATCATATCCCAAGTTCCATCCATAGCTTAGTTACCTGAAAAACATGCATAAAAACTTTGTTAACATAAAGTTGGTGAGTTCATAGGTTTGAAATAGTTGAAAATGTAAAGTTTAATAAAATCCATGAATGACCCATCATTGTCTAGCTAAAACAATGATAATAAATGATCATGAGTCCATAACCAAACCTCGATGAGTGGTGCCTCGCACATCGCACAATAAAGGCAATGTATTATTATAAAAGAAATACAAGCACTCTTTTGTCATATGTATCCGGGTTAGAGCGACTAACCAAGAGTGGGGTTGTCAATCCAATAGATCTATTCAAGTGTTTCATGGCTAAATTCATAGCTAATGGTTACAGTAAACTAATTACACGAGGGCTTAGTGAGTACTCTAAACACATTGTCTCATGTATACCGGTCTACTAGGAATTCATTCTAAAACTAGTAAACAATGCATGTCTTTCCCCAAAATATAAAACAGTAAAAAGGGGTCGTGAAACTCACCTCAAGTCCGTGCAAAGTCTAGCAAATACGAGCGTCCGATAAACTAATGAGTCCGACCTCTTATGGTAAATTGAAAGATTCCATTGTATTCGTAGTTCACCCAACCTCTTATGGTAAATTGGTTTAGTTTCATTGGTGACCTTTATGTTTTCCAATATTGTTCAAAAATAGTTATTTTATCAATAGAAACCCTCTTTTTGAAACCTTATTTTCTAACACATGTTTTTAGTTATAAAACACATGTTATCATCTTATACAAAACATGCTATACTTATTTTTAAACAATACATGACCTTATGTACATGTATACATGCAAGCCCATGTATATGTGTACCCATACATATACATGCACACATATATTTCTATATATATGTGTATTTTGATATATAACCATAAGTGTTCATGTCCATGAGATTTACTCTCATACATACATACCCATATATGTATGCACTTTGGTACATCCATATACATTATACATACACGCGTACACATATATAAATACACACATATAGATCTTGCATACATACATATATATATCCCAACATTCACACATATTAGAATACACAAGTGTTCATGACTCAAATCACACCTATATTTATATATAGTACACGCATATATATATATCTAAAGCAAAACTCATTTATGCATCTATACTATACACGCACACATATATACAAGGCAACACACATATACATTTCCATGTCACTAAATCCATGTTGTCTAATTAGTTTTACTTGGAAAAGATTGTACATAAGCTTGGGTGAAACATATTTGTTTGGAAAAATGTAAATAATAAAGTTAGGCTAGTGAACTTACCACTTAATCCTTGCAAGAAAGGCTTGGAACTAGATGATCAAATGTTGAGAGTATGTGTGTGTGTGTGTTTGTAGGTGAGCTTGAGAGGTGATACAAATGAATGAATGATCATCCAAAGCCTCTATTTAAAGAAGAAAAAGTGAGAGAGAGAGAGAGAGAGAGAGAGAGAGAGAGAGATTGAGAGAGAGAGAGAGCCGTGAGATGGAGAGGGAGAGAGGGAAAAAGGAAGAAAAAGGGAGGTGGTTACTCAATATGGTAAGTCAACTATTGTCAATCTAAGTGTTCAATGAATCTTTCCTTGATTGTGTTTAGTCTTAGCTTAGAGCCTAATCACATCTAATATGACTTAACATCCATTCTTGTCAAAGTGAAAGACATAACTCAAGATTATGTTGTGATTTAGAAGTAAAATAGGATCTTATGGGGGCATGGGTGGTGGTCAACAGTTGGTGGCTCCCAAAGGGGGATCAAACATGTTAGTTTAGGCAAGTATCTAGCATGGATTAGTGATGTTTAAGGTATCTATCTGTTTTAATGAAACATCACATCTAACTTAAGGGATCTTAGGTGGTGATTAGTGTGTGACAATCCATGAGATTAGATTGATGTGGGCTAGTGATTAGATTACACATAATATCCTTAAATTTGGATTTGCATGGGATTAAGGAATGGTAGGGGCGACTGCTTGCAAGGAGACAAAAGGGAAGGAAAATGTTGTTTAGGGTAGGAGATCTTCCATTGATCCTAGAGACTAAAGTAATCTTGCCATTTTTGCTACTAATAATCATGATGTTTAGATTCTCCATGCTTAGTTGAATAAACATCCAGGTTAGACTTGTCATGGGTTAGTGAGATCATCAAGTTGTGACAAAGTCTATGGTGAGGGGCTCCATGGCCGAAAAAAAAAAGAAAAGAAAAGAGGAGAGGGAGGTTGCTATTTTGGGTAAATGATCTAGTATTAAACTTAGTGATTAAGAGGATCTTGCTGATTTGGTGATAAGTCATTCCTTTATGTCCTAATCATGTTCTAATGTGGCCTGGATTTAGATGCGATGGGTCCTTTTTGGGTGAGTAATCCTAGATTGTCATTAGATTAAGGGACAATAGATGATGATGGTGATTCGGTGGGTGGCCTTGGGCAGAAAATAAAAACGAAAAGGAAGAAGGGTGGGCGACGATGGGGAGGTGGTTCAAGAGTGGACACTTTGGGTTAATATACTTCATGAATCCATGTGTTGATTAGTGGTTTCACCATTTATTGTTAGACACAAGGATAAGATGGGATGGTTCATTAAAGATAGGACAAAATGTACATACATATGACACAATTTGAATGTGCCCATCCATGTTATTATTATTAGGAATTTACACATGTATGCACACTCAAATGTGTCTCTCTATGTGTGTGTGTGTGTGTGTATATATATATATATATATACATAGGGTAGGGATCCTAAGAGAACCAATCCTTATTTGAAATCTGAGAGAACCATTCTAGGCCACACATTTCTTATAAAGGCAATTTTTTTTTTTGCTTTAATCGCACGTTTTTATGCAAGGAAAAATGATTATTATTATTTTTTTGTATTTTTTTCATTTATACATATGTGTATATTGCAATTATACACGTGTGTATATAGAAAAAAAAATGCAAAAAAGATAAAAACAAATTTCCTGCATATAAAGTAGCGATTAAAGCAAAAAAAAAAAATCCTTAGAGAAAATTTGTGGTCCAGAATGATTCTCTCAGTTCTCAATTTGGTAAAAGGTTCTCATTTGAACCAAATCCTATATATATATATATATATATAGGTAGAGGATCCTGTAGGAATATTGTTTTGTGTGAGAAGTGTAGGAAGGATTAAGAATTGACATGTAGGCATCATGTTTTTTTTATTTTGGAATGATGTATTGGATTATTTTGGCTTGAAAAACACTTAACACAACAATATACCAAAATTTAAAACACAATCCAATGTATTATAGTCATTAAATTTAAATTACAGATAAAACACCCTAGTAATTACTTAAAACACTCTGTTTAAAATACATTGTTTTCGGTTATTAATTTGTTATGTTTGGTGTTTTTCTAAGCAAAACAATCCAAAGCATCATGAATACGTAAAAAATGCATACATATCAATTTTTAATCCTTTCAACACTTCTCACACAAACCAATATTCCTACAGGAACCCTACCATATATATATATATAGGGTAGGGATCATACGAGAACCAACTTTAGGGAGAGAACCAGAGAACCATTGTCAACACAAACAAAAAAAAACCTAAAAACCCCACTTCCACCCCCTAAAAACCTAAACCCACCCACCTCACTCCCTAAAAACCTAAACCCCCCCATCCCCCACACCGCCCCAACCCCCCCCCCCCCCATTATGAAATGCACATGTGTAGCTAACCCCACACTCCCCAAAAACCAAAACGCTCCATCCCATCCCCCCCCCCCCCCCCGCGCGAAAAAGATACCCCCTCTTCCATACCCAAAAACTAAATCCTAAAGCTAAACCCATTAAAAAACTTAACTATAATAGTGAAATGCACATGTGCATGTAGTACAATTATCTTATTTTATAGTTTTATATAGAGGTTTTTTTTAAGTTTATTCACCAACCCAAAAAAACCTAACCCCACTCCCATCATACCTAAAAACTAAACCCTAAAGCTAAACCCATGAAAAAAAACCTAACTATAATAGTGAAATGCACTTCGCGTTTATTTAAAGATCATTGAATAAATTTTTTTCCACCTTATATATCATATCACGTCCATTTAATGATCATTTTATTATGGCAATTGATAATTTATTCAAAAGTGTGCTCTAATAGTGAAATGCACATGTGCATACGGTATATGTATGTATATATATAACAGCAAAATGCACATGTGCATAAGACCTGACGTAATTATGACGTAAAAAAGCCATTTTTTTTGTTTTTTTTTATTTTTTTTATTTTTTTCAGAAAGATTAACACTAAAAAAACATTTTGGTGTTTTTACTTTTTTTATTTTTTTATTTTTTTTTATTTTTTGGTGGAGGGGTTTTTGTGTTCACACTTGGTTCTTTGGTTCTCTCCCTAAATGGTGGTTCTCAAATGATCCAAATCCTATATATATATATATATATATATATATATATATATATATATAGGATTTGGTTCAAATGAGAACCTTTTTCCCAAATTGAGAACTGAGAGAACCATTATGGAACACAAATTTTCTCTAAGGAAAAAGAAATTTAATCGCTAGTTTATATGCAGGAATTTTTTTTCTTTTTTGTATTTTTTTCACTATACACATGTGTATAATTGCAATATACACATATATATAATCCAATATACACATATGTATAACTGAAATATACACATATGTATAATTTCTATATACACATATGTATAATTGCTATATACACATATGTATAAATGCAAAAAAATACAAAAAAAAAAAAATAAAAAAAATTCCTTGCATAAAAACGTGCGATTAAAGCAAAAAAAAAATTGTCTTTATAAGAAATGTGTGGCCCAGAATGGTTCTCTCAGTTCTCAAATAAGGGTTGATTCTCTTAGGATCCATGCCCTATATATATATATATATATATATATATATATATATATATATATATGTTACAATTCCTTATACATAAATATAAAGATACTTATCAATATGTATCTAAATAAATGAACCTACACACAAGTGCTTGGGAAAATAGATTATATTTGTTTAAACTTGTGTCACCAATGCTCATTGATATGGGTGAAATTATACTTGTTCGGGCCTTGCTAGACTTTCTTGGGGGACTTATGCATATAAAATGATATCCATTATGTGTAGAAAATTAAATGTTGACTAGAAGGTGTACGGATTTTGACCTGCTAAATCGGCGGGTGTCACACTCGAGCCCCTAGTTGTGGGCAGGGGCGGACATATGTGGATGGCACGGGTAGCGCCCGTTACCCCTTAACTTGTACGCGTAGTGCCAATTTTTTATTTTCTTTTACGTTTTTTGTATCATGTTACCCTTGGAAAATTATGTAGCGTTACCCCTCAAATTTTTAGGAAACCCAAACACCCTCAAAGTTTTCAATATAAGCACAACATTAGAAAGGATAGAAGCTCATAGGTCATAACTCATTCCATTTGTAATTTTTTAACTCAAAGATACAAGCCCATGGACCTAAGGTTTCGAACGGGTAAAAACAAAAGAAAATAATCAAGAGCGGGGAAAAAAAAACTAATAGTGAACAGTCTACCCCTCAATCCAGCACAGCACGACCTCCTTGTAACTGCCGAGATTGCCAATCGGAGACCACCTGAACTAACCCTGCCTTTGCGTCTCTGCCCTCTGACAACCGTTTGCCTCCCCCAAATTCTAAATCGGATATCTATAATATTTGTTCTAAAATCTATTGGATTAATGTGCAATTGGTTTTAGATTTTAAGGGTTTATGTGCAACTGATTAGGGTTTGATTTGTTTATAGTTAACTTTTGTTTATGGTTTATGTGCAATTAATTTTAGGTTTGATTTTAGTTTTTTAGGGTTTGTGTGTAGTTGATTAAGGTTTACATTTATTATGATTTGCATTTGACTATGGATTTAGGTTAACGACTTTATGTGCAATTTATTATGAGTTTGTTTATGCGCAATTAATTAGGTTCTTGGAAGATGGAAGATGTTATTTAAAATGGAGCTTATCAAGACAGATTGCGCAATCATGGGTGATGAGTATTTGAACAATGTTCTAATTTGTGAGGTCGAAAGAGAAACTTTTGATAAAGTAAAGAACATGATTGAAGGGGTAGGCTCCCAATTCCTAGCGCATAGGCGGGACCCTACCCACAACATCATCAACACAAGACCTCCGCCAAGAAACAACTATTCAGAATGGTTAAGAGCAGGAAGAGGACACAACCCCGCATAGCTCCCTCCGTGGAGTCGAGTCTTCATAAAGAACACACATGGAGTGCAATCCACCCGCGCGGTACCATGCGCCCAAGACAGTGGTGGTCTCCCGTGGACAACTCACAGCCTGATCCGTCGTATTGGCGCTCCGGCAGGAAAGGTGCAGCTCCCCTGAGCCCCACTTGATGCACTGTTCCCTTGGTTTCAGGCGTCACTTTAGTCAGTCCTCCAGAAGGAGCATAACCGCCTTACACACTCTGACACAGAAAGAAAAGGAAGCCCCTGCAGCCAATCACAGCGCGCCACGTGGACCAATGGTAGGGGTGCCACTCTTTATCTAGTTTGCTTTATGCAAACTCCTAGTCCAAATCCAACTTGATGGGCCGAAAGAATACATGCCCAGAAACCGAGCCCAAGCTCGTTACTTCGATCATGGGCCATATGTGTTCCCTATAAAAAGGAGACTAATCCTCGTTTCAGATGGTTAATACGATGTACCTACACCGTCGAAATTCCACTCATACGATGTACCTACATTCGCCGTCATCATCACAGACACAAAATCATTCAAAACCAAAAAAAACCCTACATTATCATCCCTGCTGCGACTGTTAATGGATAGAGTTGGGTTTCCGATGATGATAGATACAACAGTAGGAGTAAATCTGATGGCAAATAGATCAAGATACGTGATTAATAGATAGGAATAGAGAAGGAAGACGAGGTGCTAATATGGCTGCTCCTCCTAACGGATTATCTTCTTCATGATGGAGACATCGAAGCAGCAGTTTACGAGATTCACCTGGTAGGATTAGTTTGTTACAGATCTACTGTTAATTTTTATGTTTTTTCGTTGTTTTGTGTATTAACGGTGATTTAATTTGTTTGTTTGTTGCAAATGAGGATGAAGGAGTTGCAGGAACCAGGAAGGTTACTTCATTAAGTTGCTTGCCTATTGTATTAAAAATCACATACCATTCATTTGTTATGCATATTCAAGGCCTCCTTTCTAATACCACCAACTATATATCTCAGAATCTCTTCATCACAATATTCGTTATTAACAGATTCATTCTTGTGCAGGAGCGCCTAAAAAAGATCAAATCAGAATATGGAAAAGTTCAGTTGGGTAACATTACTATTGATATGGTAAATACGGTTCTCTTTTTGTTTATTATTTATTCTTTTCGGTTTTTTTAGCTGGTTGTCATGTTATGTTTGTAACTGAAAGGCAATCTGTTTGGATCTATTTTACCTTCATTTTCTTGCTGTAGTAAAACGTTTTGTTTGATATCTACTTACTATTAGTGTTCTAAATCTGAAGGTACTTGGTGGTATGAGAGGAATGACCGGTCTGCTTTGGGAGACCTCCTTGCTTGATCCAGATGAGGTATAACTTCAGGTCCACTACGAAAATTATCTGCAACTTTTTGAAATACAAAATGTATATAATTGGGTTTCTTTTCTTATAACTCAGGGAATTTGCTTCTGGGGTCTTTCTATCACCAAATGTCATAAGGTATTACCAGCAGCAAAGCCTGGTGGTGAGCCATTGCATGAGGGTCTTCTTTTGCTTCTTTTGACCGGAAGGTACCAACTAAAGAACAAATGCATGCTTTATCCAAGGAACTACGCAGTGGTGCCACCATCCCAGGTCAATTTTAGTGATATTCAAAGCTATTTAGTATTTACTATAAGATAATCAACAATTTTTTCATACTTTGAAACCAAGTGTTTTTTGTTATAGTTTTATTAAGCTTTTCCATTTGTTGTTGCAGATCATGTGTACAAAGCCATTGATGCTCTGCCTGTTACAGCTCATCCAATGACTCAGTTTACAACTGGTGTTATGGCTCTTCAGGTTTCTTTGAAACTGTACCTGTTGCACTGCATGTTGTTTGGAGAATTCTGTTTGAATTATTTAAAATACTAAGCTTATCTATTTGACCCACATATGAAGTTTTTTTCTTTTACTACATCATCATGTACTTAATATCAAGATCCGTCGAATCGTATTCTTTCACTATACTCAGTCAAATCATATGATCATGCTATTTTTTAATATGTTTCAGATTTTCTATCTAATGTTTTAACTACTCATTCTTATTCTAGGTACAAAGTGAGTTTTCAAAAGCTTACGAGAAAGGGATCCATAAATCCAAGTGGGTATTTTTGGAATATCAATCCAACTCTTAGTTACTCTTGAAGAATTAAATATATAATGTTTATCTTGCTTATAATAGATACTGGGAGCCGACATATGAGGACTCACTTTCATTGATTGCTCAAGTGCCAGCTGTAGCTGTAGCTGCATATGTCTACCGCGGGTATGCCTACAAGTATCTGTATTTATCTTTGTTTTGGGTTATGTAATCATGTTGTCTTCTGCTCTGGGGTGGCTTTATGTGGTGAAATTACATCTCTAACTACTAAGTTTCAATCCACACTCGTTTTTCTTTAAGGATGTACAAAAACGGAGAAAGGATACCCATGGATGACTTAATATATTCTTCTAAACATTTCATCAAACAGTTTGAGTACATATTTAATTATGTTTGATGTGTCATACGATTGCTACTACTGATTCAAACGATTGTTACGATATACATTGATTGCCGTTAATGATTCAAAATGATGCGATCAAGTTATTAGAAACATGGCAAGAGAACTTTTCTATTTTGCAAAGAAAACAGAGTGATACTCTATAAAGCATGTGACATATCAATAAACGAAGCAAATGAACACACACATCACAAGAGGTTTCTTCTTACTGGAGTTAAAGTATATATGAACGAAGAAGACCATATTTCAGTGGAGGCCAGTACTGTAACATTTCTCATTTTCGTTTAAGCATGTTCTATTATTCAATCAATAAAACGTTGCATTTTGACATTCTTGTACGTTTTAAAAAAAAAATTTTGTTACATTTTCGGGTTTATATAATCATATTATAAACTTATAATAATAAAATATTAGTAAAATAATTACAAAAAATGTTTTGCGTAGACTGGGACTCGAACACGCGTCCACAGTCGGCCCGAAGTACACACACATTTCCAACCAACTGGGCTACAGCCCTGTTTGGTGAATGTTATTGAACGCAAACATACTTAACCCTTTCTTAAATGTGCACAGTTGACTTTGGAAAGTCAACTGCGAACCAAAACCTTCCAAAAACAACATCAATCCACGTTATTGATTACAATTCATCTATGGTATGATTGGACCGACCTATCCAGCTTATTCCCCACGCCAAATCACAGTTAAAACTTTCCAATTCTCGAACAATTACGCGTATACGATTTAATACGGGTCAAAAACTTCCAAACATACGAATACAAATGATTAGTATAAATTGATCATACCCCTACAAGCTAACATCGCCGACAAACAAATCTCCATACCCAATTTCACCTAAAAACCTCTAATAATCTGCAAATCAATCGCGTTTGACCATTTGTTTGACCGTTGGTTTTGCTCATCGCGTTATGTTCGAAGGTACCAATTAAGTTCGTGTTTTTGTTCTTCGTATTCAGTCGATCAATAGCCCTAACGTCTCTGTGGCTATTGATCGCTAATTGTAGCGATTAGAAAAACTAGGGTTCTTATGCATCGAATTGGGGATAATGACTCCTGCAGTCATCTTTCAAATTTAAAACAAAACGAAACCATTCGCCAACTGATCCACATATCAATTGGTAATGCATGTTGCTTAAAAACAATGAACCGGCTTTGGGTCTGGGTTCAAGTCCGAGCACAATCTTTTAATTTTTGATAATTATTCAAGATGTAACCTAAACAACCTATACAATTAATACAATCCAAATTAAATCGTTCTCAGGGTCCAGACCAACTGGTCTGGGCTTGTGATTTAAAACCCTAACCCAGGTTTGACGCGGGTTCGATCCTTACAAGCAACAACAATTTTTTAACCCTTTTTATTTATATATTTAACCTATTAATCTTTTAAAATAGTTTTTAGATACTAAAAGTGGTTTATAAATTCTATAAAAATTATTTTATGTTAATATGAAGACAAAGTTTATTATACAAATTTTAGTTTTTCAAAAATCATTTATTTAATATATATTATATATATTACAAGTTTATTCAATTATAAATTGAAAATTCTATAAAAATATCTTAAACAAGTCTATAAAATTCCACAAAAAATTATTTTAAACTTGTAGACCAATAAATATTTCATAAATATATTTTTATTTTATAAAACCGTTTATACAATATTTTTAATTAATTTCTACTATTTTAATCATAAATAATTCATAATAAATTCATTTTTCATTATTTTTATACCAAAATTTTTCATAAATTATTTTTGCTCATTTAGAACAGAAATATAAATTTTAAATTGAAACTTTATTAATCTTAATATTTTTAGACATTAATACTATATTTTGACAAATAAAAATAAATATACTAAATATTCAATTTTTGAGAAAATAATTTTATAAAAATTATTTTCATATTTACAATCTTATAATATGACCATACTTACTCAAAAATCTACAAAAAGTCTTTTATTTATTTATTTTCCGAATTTCTTTTATTTATTACTTCATTAACAATTTATCTAAACTAACGATTAATCAATTATCAATCCCCAAATTAGGAACCCTAGAACTACTTGTAGACTAGAAAACTTAGACTTTTAACTTTTCCCATTACTCAATTATTTCCTTATAAATAGGGTAATATTTGGACACAAGAGCCACAAATATTCTATATCAAGGGATTCAATTCTAGCACTAAGGTGAGTTTACATAGCCTTTTTTCACTATTTTGGGGTGAAACATGTTATACTTTCAATTGCAATTCAACATAAGTGTCTATGTGTTATTCTATTTTGCATTATGTCTTAAACATTACTATGGTAAGCACAATTATTCTAGCATAATCATTAACTCCGTACAAGCCAACGATACACAATGATAGATCTATTGGACTGACAACCCCACCCGGATACGTTACCTCCAGTATGGGTAGCGTGGGTGATTGTTATCGCAACATAAACGAGTGAACCATATGCGTATGGGATGGACCACAATATTCTAGTCACAAGGTTTGATTATGCACACGATTTACCGAGTAGTATTGTTTTCGCATATGGACTAGACTTGCCATGACACTCGAAGTGTACAAATTTTATGCAATGTTCAGACCTATGTAATTATCACCAACTTTTGTTGACCCAAAATATTTTCAAACTTAACATGTTTCAGGTTATAGCCTTGCTTGAAGATTAGAGTTAATGTTTGAAGACTTGTATTTAGTATTTCTCATTTGATGTACAAATTCTGTTAGAACAATGTATGTAATTTATTTAATTAATTATTGAAATGTATTATTTACCATGAGCTACTGAACAATCATTCATACGTAACACCTCGATGTTTCCGCCATTGGTTGGGGTGTTACAAGTAGCATATTAATAGACCTTATATCGCCTTTTGTTGAGGAGGCGATGATAACAAACGAAAGAAAAAAATAGGTACACATGTGGTATGCAGTAGGAAAAGGAAACAAAAGATAAGAGTTTTAGGATATAGGATTTGTTATAAGAAAAAAAAAAAAAAAGACTCATAGGTAAAGTATTTAAAATTTTTATCAATGTAAGTATGTTTCTTTTATGTTCACCTTTAAATGAGAGTTTGAAGTTAATAAAATGTGCCTACGATGTGAATTGGTATCATCTGATTTATACATCATCTAATCATGTTTAAATAGATATGTATATGTATGTTATTTATATGAAATATGGATACATAGGGGTATGTAGTTGGCAAGCGGATGATTCATCGTCAATCTATTTTCACATCACTTTTTGTTGCCATATATCATTGTCCTGTTCTGTGCTTCCTAAACATTGGTCCATATTTTATTGTTCCATATAATATGTTATTATTCTTGACATACCACCATGTGATTGTTCCAATTTTTGTATGCTATTGTTCCAATTTCTGTATGCTATTGTTCTATATATACACCTAGCCCTGGGCTTCCTTTCTTTTTAATGTATTTGTTTCTGGCCAACTTTTTATTCGGTGATGTTTTACCAAATTCTTTGACAATTGAATAATCATAAATGCTTTTATTATTTTTATTTAGACTCTTCCCATGCTCATATGAACTTGCTTTTATTATTTTTATTCGGTGATGTTTTACCAATACTTATGTGGAAGTCGGGAAATGATTGAGAATTTTTTTAAGCAGGTTTAAATGCGGAAAAAGTTCACTAGAGGAATGTGATTTCATGGTTTGTGATGTTGGTGATCATGAGAAGTGACAACCCTTGTAGAGGCATTAGTTTATTGATATAAATGGATTGGTTAGTTTAACCGTTAGCCACATTTGTTCTTGTGATCTATTCTTTATTTTAACAAGTTAACATCTTTTGTGTGGTTACTATTTTCTTTATGGTTTTGAAAAGGGCGCTTAGGCTCAAGTCTTTTAGCTTCTAACTGTGGGAGGGTATTGGTCTACAAAAGGTGCGTCTGAGTCGCAAGGAAAAAGGGCTCTAGACGAAAACCTGGAAGCTCGGGTGTCGGATTTCGGAATGGCCCGACACATGAGTGCAATGGACACTCATCTAAGTGTGAGCACGTTAGCCGGAACACCTGGCTACGTCCCACCAGAGTATTACCAAAGTTTTAGATGCTCTACAAAGGGTGATGTCTACTGATGTGTCGTAAAACACATCTATTTTCCTATGTATTTTGTATATTATTTGGTCAAGTTTTTATTCGTTTTGTGTCATTTTTATTAGGTATTTATTTATTTTATTATTTTATAGGTGTTCGTGGAAAATGATCTTAAAATGAAAGAATTTTAATTGAGACACGAACACTTGAGAGCATGTGTCATGGACGTTGGAGCGTAAACGAGCAACATTGATCAAGTCAAGAACGCTTGAGTCTAGAGCATTGAGCCATAATACTATATATAATAATAGTTTATTAATAATAATGATATGTTATATATAATAACAATTGTAAAAAAAAAAAAGAATTACAAAAAATAAATTAAAATGGCGTGACTTGGGTCACTTCCAAGGCCCAACACACAATATGTGAATTATATCAAAAGAGTCGGTGCACATGTGAATGGATATATGTATATGTTGACGGCAGTCGACAATGAGGAGGAGGAACATTATCTTGGAGCAGAAGGCATCATTCAATCACATTATTTTTTAAGGGGAATCGCACCATCCAAAAGAAAAGAAGGAGCTTGAGGATTTTTGGAGACGGGGAAGGTCCGGGTGCACTAAAGAATATTATTTGAAGACCCGGTGGTTTGTTTTATTGTTTTTATATTTTTAGAGACATGTTTATTATTGTTTTTCGAAACTTTTTAACTATGTTTCTGATTATAATTATGAACTAAATATTTCCATGGTTGCTTAGGTTTATGAACTAGACACGTTTTATGCAGTATTTAATTATTTTTGGTTTTTATTTTGATGTGTAGGATTACATGATTTTAATTTTATTGTTGGATTTGATATATGTGTGTTGGTGTTGATTTTATTTGAAGTTTGTTTATTGGTTTTGTGGAGCTAGGCATGTAGAGATACCCCCTAGGTCTTGAAATCAATCTAGTTCGTCAACTTAGGTTAGCGTGCTAGTATTTGGAGTTGGAGTACGACACAAGTATAACAAACTAATATAATAAATTAACTAAGACGTGCAGTCCATTCTTGAGGGTGAGAAATCTAACTCGAGATTGCTAGGTAACTAACTAGGCATTGTTCGGTAGTTGGCAAGCGCTAGGGCGGGAGTCGCTACTTGTCAACGTTTAGAGTTTTCCTAGGTTTTCTTCAGTAGAGTTTAAGTCTGCTTCATAGTTTGAGGGTTTTAATCCAGGAGAGGTTTTAATCTGATTTTTGTGGGATTTTGGTACGCTAGGGCGATCCGGATCCATCTTAGCATTTCTACACTTGTCCCGCCTTGAGTCTAGTGAGCTATCTTTGACAGGAGGTTTATTAGATAAGAATAGGGTCTCAAGTTAATTACCAGATTCAGGATTTATTGCTAGTGTCTAGGGATTTTACCTAAGTAACCAGCCTTCTTCCTATCTGATTTCTCCAAGTTCCTAGGTTCGTATAAGCAGTTAAGGTTGTTTTATTTATATTTAGTTTAATTAAGTTTATAATTAGTAGTTTAAAATACCCCCCATCTAAGTATATATTTATTTAGGCTAGTATTCGGTAGAGGTTGTGATCTAGAGTTACATTCGCGTCTTTGGGTTCGATACTCGGTCTTATCTGTTTACTGTTTGCGACCGGTACACTTGCCGTGCGTGTGTAGTTTTTAGGTGAGTCGTTTTAATTAGAACTTGTGTTATTTATATATATACATTTACACACATCATCTACAGTTATGGTGTTGTGCTGCTAGAGCTTTTAACAGGAAAACAACCAACCGATTCACCAAATTTCGGTGACAATAGTCTCGTCGGGTGGGTGAAACTACATGCTAAAACGTGCATAACCAATGTGTTTGATACAGAACTATTGAATGAAGATCTGACGCTAAAGGTGGAGCTGTTACAATACCTAAAAGTGGCGTGTGCGTGTCTAGATGACCGGAAGTGGAAGCGACCAACGATGATTCAAGTGATGGCAATGTTCAAAGAGATTCAGGCAGGGTCGGGGCTGGACTCGACATCCACCATAGCCTCCGGTGAGGCGCATTTTAGTACGGTTGAGGAGGTGGAGATGACCATAAAAGAACACAGTGAACAAGGCACACACTGATTGTATTAGGCGAATTGTTGTTTCAACTGTATGGGCTTTCTATATTTTGTATGTATGTATTATTATTATTATTAGTCTTTGGGGGTAATCTTGTCATTATACATAAAAACAAGTTGATCAATTTTCATGTATATATTTACATATTAGCTTTTAGAGCCTTATGTTTCATTGTTTCACAACTATTTTTAGTATTAGAAATGGTACGTTCATGTTAGTGACAAGCATTGGCTAAGAGAAATATCCAAGTTAAGTCTTAACTGTGCATTTTGTGCGGTTCCATTTTTTCTGAATATGCAGATCAGATTTTCTCAGCATACTTGGCTGCTTAGGTAGTGTGGTTATTTGTAATGGTGCAAGCTGCCTCAAATTTTTTGCTTTCTAGCTCATTTAGGGATCTGGTTGAGTTACATAGATTGGTCTGGAAGTCACACCGACATAGGAGCACGCAGATTAAACGAAGACCAACATATCATGATTGATGATCTGTCTACGCATTTGGGTAGTGCTTACAAGTGGGGTGGTCTCGCAAGTTCGTTCTACACTTTATTTAATGGTCATGGTGGGTTCGAGGCAACATCTTTTGTCCGTATGACTGAGTTTACGTTTGGTATTTTTTTCTTCTTTTATCAGTTTTTATTAAGTCATATTAGATTTTTCAACTCCGGGACCTTCCTGGGGTAATCAGCTAGTTTTATAGTATAAAATAAGGGTGAATTGTTGAAATCGTCCCTCAGGTTTGTTGAAGGTTGCCATAATCGTACATACTTGTGATTTTTTGTCATAACCGTACATAGGTTCCAATTACTTGTGACAATCGTCCTTGGCACTAACGACGTCAACTTAGTCCAGTTAAGTCAGAGGTATAATGGTGCATTCACGTTTTAAAGTTTTTTTTTGCCAAATTTGTCACTCCCCAATTTGAACGTTATAAACCCCAAATCTTCAATTACAATCAAAATGACTTTGACCTAAAATCTGAATCGATCTTTATGCTCTCAATTAACGATGGTATGGTGTGCATGTGGCTCTACAACTAGGATTCGTACTTCGTGGATGAGTCAAAACCCAGGTAGACGTTTTTATTGCTGCAACAGGGGATGTGGTTTCGTTGGATGGTTATGCAAAAAAGACGAATGCCAACTACACCTAGAAGACATGATCAGGAATTTAAAGGCTGAGAACAGAAGGCTTATGGCTGTTGTTGTGGTCTTCATTTTGTGTGTTTTGATGTACCTGTTTATGTAATTGACCAGTTAAAGGTCGTATCATTATGTAATAAATTGTTCAATGTTAATGAAAATCAATGTTTTGATGTATCTGTGTATACCATCTTTCTGATTTTGTTAGATGATTTGTTATGCCAAGTTAGTGAATGAAGTACAGCAAAATACATTGCATTCATAAACATAGATGCAAAATACACATGCTAGACATAAACATAATAGATAAAGATCAAGTTAAAACACACTTGTAACATCACGTATTTTTCCCCAAATTTTAACACGTAAAAGCCCTTATTTCTATTACATCTTTATCATTAATATTGTACAAATATGTCTAAATCCTTATTTTTCCTAACTCACCACGTACATATATATATATATATATATATATATATATATATATATATATATATATAATAATGATAATGATAATAATCATAATCATGATAATAATAATACAAACACTAAAACTAAATCTCTAAACCAAACCTACAACCCAACCCAACACCCTAAACCCAATCTGATCCTGAGCCCATCAGACACGGCCCAAACCACCCAGCCCAAACCCCCCACCTTTCCTTCTTCTTGGTTGTAAAAAAAAATGTGTGTTTGTGACCAGACTCGAACCCGAGTCTGGCCGGGTTGGAGACAAAACAAGCAACAACAACACCACTAGACCAGACGTTGTTTGGTGATTAATGGTGGACTTGAATTATTTTTAAACCCTCTTGAATGAGAAGTCCAGCTTCTCCTTCACTACAACAGGTCCGATCCAAACTAGAAGATTTGATTTTTTTTTGTACGCGCCATGAGACGAAAATGGAAACAATTTCTGATTGATTATGAGTCAACATCATCACGCATTAGTTTCCATTACCATTAATTTCCTCAATCATCCCTAAATTAGCTGATTAAAACGCGTGTTTGACCATTACAGGTCAAACGATTGCAACCTTCCAATTTTACAGTTATATTATAAATTGAACCCGTCTCCTCAACCTATACACGTCGAATAACAAACCCTCACACTGAATACTCAGTTTCATTCGTTTAATCTTGCTCAGTTTATGTCATTTTGACTTTCGTTTGACTCGCAAATTGGAAGCCTTAGCAACTGGTATGGTTCAATCCCTTACTTTTACATACTAATCGGCCCCTATAGATCAGTAACCCTCTAGTTAATTAAGCTTTATCATCGTAATTGGTTCAAGTGGATTTCTAGGGTTTAAAAGGTTATATTGGGGAAGATGATTGTTTTGTTTATTATCTTAATATCTTTTGAGACAGAAATATATTGTATTAGATTGTCCAGACCAGATGGTTTGGAAATCTGTTTTAAAAACTCAAAACCGTCCCATGTCAGGTTCGAGTCCCATGGCTCAACCTCCTTTTTATATGTATTTTTTATTTTTGAATGTTCTTATTATTATTTAAACTTTTGAAATACAAACATAACTATTAAAACATGCTTTATAAATTCTACAAAAATTATTTTATGATGTTCTAATAGAAAAGTTTACCATACAATTTTTAGTTTTTCAAAAATCTTTTATTTATTATATATAATAAATATTACAAGTTTATTCTATAATAATTATAAAATTCTATAAAAATATCAAAACGATTTTATAAAATTCCACAAAAATTATGCTAAGTTTACAAAACAATAAAAATTCCAGAAATGATTTTTATTTCTGAAAAATCATTAGTTTAATATTTTTAATCAATTTTTGCTATTTTAATCATAAATAAATCGTAATAAATTCATTTTTCATTATTTTTACATCAAAATTTCACATAAATTATTATTAATCATTTAGATCAGAAATATAAATTTTTGATTCAAAATTTATAATTTTTAATATTTTTAAATATTAAGTCTATAATTTTGTCGAATAATTATTAATATATAAATATTCATTAATTAAGAAAATAATTTTATAAAAATTATTTTTACATTTGTTATGATATAATTCAATTACTTTTTGATAATATTTGTCAAGAAAACATTTTCATTAATTATTTCTTTATTTATTTAAATTACTCAAATTTAATCATAAATCAATCATTTGTCCCCAAATTAAGAATCCTAGCACATTTTAGACTAGAAAACTTAGAATTATTAAGTTTTCCTCAACACTTATTTATTACCTTGAAATAGGGTGATAATTGGATACACACAAGCCACATTTACTTATATAACAAGGGTCATCATTCTAACACTAAGGTGAGTTTACATAGCCCCTTTTTCTGTTTTACATTTTGGGGTGAAACATGTTTAAACATTTTATATACTATCATTTACTCATTCTTACATTGTTGAAACTTATGATTCAACTATAAACATTTTATACACTATCATTTACTCATACTATCATTTGACTGTAACAAAAAGACACAGTACAATCATTAACATTGATCAAGCCGCCTGTTTAGATTATAGCGCTATAGGTCTGACAAACCCATCCCCCCGCATAAATTCAGGGATGATCGAAAACAGTAACAACATTTAACTAACTTGCGAGTTAGGTCTCAGTCGACACAAGGTTTGATTGTACAAAGACGCATTGTTACATGTCGGACTCATATTCTATCATTATACAACTGTGACTGTTGTACAAACTATCGTTATCTATTATATTCGAAAACCTATGTATTCTCACCAAATTTTGTTGACCCAAAATATTTTCAACCTTAACATGTTTTAGGTTATACTTGCTTGAAGATTAGAGTTAATGCTTGAAGATGTGTAGCTAGTATTTTTCATCTTGAGATGTACAAATTCTTAGAACAATTGTATGTAATGTATTTAAATCATTTAATGAAATTTATTATTCACCATGAGCTACTGAACAATCATCAATACGTGACATCCCTATGTTTCCGCCATTGGTTGGGGTGTTACAACACTAAAAGACATACTGAAAACAGAGACATAGATTCAAAGTTATGTCACTTCCAGTGACAGTCATCATCCGAACAACAGTCCGAATCTAAGGCATGCTCTCCTTCATAGGGATCATGGTACCACTCGTCCGAATCTGTGCTGTCATAATCATAAGCCTTTTTTAAAACCTCTGGATCATAGTCTCTAGTTCGATCATCTTCCTCTTCGGATGTGTCACCTTGACCATGAAGCAGCCCAACTTGTTGTTGATCCTGTTTCTGATCCTCGACATCTTTGGATTTGTCACCAGCAGCTGGATCAACCTCTTGTTTTTGAACCTGCACAACCTGTGGATGATCAACCTTTTGCCGTTTCTGATCTTGCACAACATGTGGATCATCAACCTGCACTTCCTGTTTGTCATCCTTCATGTTCTTATTACCATCCATGTTAACAATTCAAAGTGATTTTATTTCATGCTTAACAATATGAATGACCTATTTAATAGACAAATGAGCCATTAAATTGTTGTATATACCCATTGACCCGTTAACATCAACACATCCTCATGAATTAAATGCAAGCATTGAATTCATGCTCACCAATAACATTAGACTTCAGTCAAACATAGTCAAAGATAATAAGCCATACATAATTAAACTTCAGTCAAACACAATAAGTCAAACATACCATAACATAACTTAAATCAAACATAAAAAGCAAAAGTCAAATATGCTTAAACTTCATTACATCAACAAAACACTAACTGTTTGACACCAACTGGAAAAAAAAAAAAAAAAAAAAAACTAAGCCTGCTCCCCATCAGCCCCTTCAGTAGCTCCTGCACCCTCAACAGCTTCTGCCCTTTTCTTACTGCATGTTCTTTTGTTATGCCCTCCCCCCCCCCCCACATGTTTTACAAGTGACAGTAGCCCCCTTTCTTCCAATTTTTCCTGTCTTTTTGATGGCTCGGGTCATCTCTTGCAACTCCACAATAGATTTCTTCCTTTTCTTCTTGGGTCTTCCAATTTTCTTGTGCAATTTAGGAGGTATTAAAGTGGTAGGGCATTGAGATGGTAACCACATATCCCTACCATTTATTGGCTCAATGGTGTTTGCATAAACGTTTTTCCATGTTTCAAGCCAGTAAGCCTTATCAACCCACTGTTCAACAACACCATCACCCATCCCATTCATGGCCATGTTCCAGATACAAGCAACTGCATGTCTACATGGCATGTCAGTTAATTGGAACCTCCTACATGCACAACTCCTCTCATTCAGATTGACAACCTTTTTCTCAAGTTCTGGCCCATCCACCTGACATGAACCAAAATAAAAAGAACATGTGAGGCCCCTTTAACACATAATGTATCTAAGATATAACCATTACAAACCTGATACTTCCCATCTCCACACCAAATGGCAGTATACTTAGCAGCTTTAGACATGATCTTTTGCAACATTTCTGTTGCTTTTGGTGTTAAGGGTCCATCACATTTAGCAATTTTCTTATGAACAACACAAATTCTCTTCATCAGACATGTTAATATTGGTTTGTCCCTAGCTTTAAGCAACTCCTTATTAAATAACTCACATAGGTTGTTCAACAACACATCAGTCCTGGGCCTTTCTATAATGGACATTATATTATATGGTAAACTATCAATTTAAACACACAATTACAACATACAAATGCAAGTTATAAAACAGTTACAACATATGTCACTATAAAACATTGACTATTGACTATTGACATACCTTTTGCCTGTTACTTATAAAACTGAATTGAATATTGACCCTAATATCCAGGTCATCCCCCAAGCATTCCAAAAACCATGTCCAGCTAGCCATCATTTCAGCCTCTACCACAACATAGGCAAGTGGGTAGATCCCATTGTTTGCATCGACCCCAACAGCTGTCAATATCTGTCAAGGGAAATGGCCCTTTAAAAAACAACCATCTAACCCAAGGAGATCTCTCCTACCCATATTAAACCCCCTTTTTAATGACCCTAAGCATATGTATATCCTCCTGAACTGTCTTGTGGGACTGTTTGGGTTAGGTCCAGGTTCAACATCTAACTTTAATGTAGTTTCTGGGTTGATCTGAAAAGCTCTTCTCCATAATGTCTAAGAAGCTCGTATTGTGCTACGTGATCACCATTAATCCTGTCTATGGCTTGTGCTTTTGCCCTAAACATTTGATGTGTTGTAATTTGAATTTGATGCTTCTTTTGAAGAATATCTACAAGGGCCCTCAATTTGATTTCTGGGCTGACTTGAACAATGGGCTCAATTGCATGTGATATCCAATCGATAGTGCATAAATTGAGTTCTCTAGTCTATAAACATTTGTGTTCTTTCTTGTAGGTATTCACCGTCCATGTGCCCTTTGCTTTTGGCCTTGAAATGAGCAAAACCCAAGGACAAGTTGGAATAATGTTCTTCCCATTCTCCCTTATGTTTTTTTTTTCTGTTGAGAAGACCCCACATTGTTTGTCCCACTCTCTACTATTTTTTTCACTGGTTTTACGGATTACCCTTCTTCACAGGTTTTTTTTTTTACTAAATTAGCCTTCAAAACAGGTTGTTTTACTAAACTACCCTCTCCAAGAGTTGGTATAATGCCATGACAAACTACCCTGAATCTAAGTGTGTCATTCTTGCATATATACAATTTCATTCTACTTGTTACAGCATAGTCTTTTACAACCCTCTCTATCTCATCTCTATCTCTAATGTTTGGGTAACGTAAAAGGGATTGTCAGCATGTTGTTGTGTTGGTCGATGTGTCTTCCTAATACACCTAACAACATTGTCCTTAGCAGTTGTCTCTTCATCACTAAGACTATCAAAATCATCTAACTCAAAGTCATCTTCACAATATACAACATTTGTGTTATCTTGTTCATCACCACTAAGATCAAATCAGCAGCCTTTCTAGTCACAACCTCATTCACATCAACATCATCATCCAAATGATCCTCATCTATTCTTATATCATTATCAACATGATTATCATCAACAATCTCTTCATTCACTAAACTTTTACTCTCACTACTACTATACTCATCATCTACCTCATTATACTTAAAGTCAGGATCTTCACTATCTTCCTCATCAGTAAAGTCTACATTAGCATCTTGGCTTTCCACACTACCTACATTGTCCTGAACTTGTCCCTCACGCATATCCACTTGAGTTAACTCACCAAGGTTACCATGAGCTACTTGTGACACTTCACCATTTCCATTATTAACTACATTGTGCTCAGCATACACCTCAATCACCTTGTTAGCTTGGACATAGCCTAACATTCTATGAACATCACTATCATAGTCCAATGCCTTTAATCCAAAATCCATATCCTCTCCAGGTACCACATAATGAAATCTTATTGAGTCTAGTTCATAATCTTCATAACTAATATGGTTTAGCATATTAAACAAGGTTGTGTAAGACAAGATGTTAGAATGTACCCTATCAAAGTGAATGACTGAACCATTGATGTATTTTACTTCTGGAAAATTTGAAAATTCACCCCCATGATGCATCTCTACTGTGAAAACTTCAGATTCACCAGCTGAACACAGAGCAAAAACGAAAAACCATCAAAATGTGAAAACAGGGACGATTATTATTGACAACAAGGATGTGTGTATTCGTAATAACCATCAAAATAATCTTACCATATTCGTATTGAGGATCAAATTCAGCATTTGGGTCTTGAGCTTCCCAGAGATCGTCCATGATCAGTTGGTGTGTAAACGAGGAGGATGATAATAGTTAATTAGGGATTTTTATGAGGTGTAAAAAGGTTTGGGTAAAATAAGGGTTTAAATTTGGGGAGGGATGACTTTGACAAAAAAATGTTTAAAACATGACTTGACGATTATACCCCTCAGTTAATGTCACTTAAATGGACGTCGTTAGTGCCAGAGACGATTGTCACAAGTAATTGGAACCTATCTATACTTTCCATAATAGGAGAAGCGTGAGTGACGTCAAAAAGCTGATGTGTCAGCCGGAGAGACTGGCCACCAATGCCTGTATGATGCAAAAACGGACGTCATTAATCCCATTAAAAAATTCAAAAAAAGAGGTGGGCCACGTGAAACCACCGCTGTTGCCCTCAACAGCGGTTCTCAATCCCTGCGTCTGCCAACCAACTGCAGACCTTTACTAATATATCCTCTCAGCTATTATCTATAAGCAGTTTTTATGAACAGATGTTTATTACATATTCAGCCCATAACTTTTTGAAATTTTAAGAGGGAAATTTTGAATTAACATCGGGAAGTGTAATTTTTGCAACTATATAATCATCATTTTCGCAAATGCTTTCCTCATACACAACCATTTTCTCTCACAAATTAATTTATAAAATCTCCTTTTGAATTTTTTGTTGAAATCTTTCTCAATGGATCTTCATAACAGAATTGATAGTTTTGTTTGTGATCCCAACCCATCCAAAGATATCTGGTTTCTTAAGGTTCGTATCATACGAAAGTGGAAAGAAAGTTTTAAGATAGAAATGATATTGATTGATGAGCACGTAATGTAATTTTTCCTTGAGGTTATTTTTTAGAGGTTATTATTCATGTTATTAATATAAAATATTGTTTCTGTCATGTTTTTCGTTTAATTTATCTTATGTTATTTAAGTTCTTTCGCTGATGTTTAGTCGAAAGAAAGTTTTAAGATCAAAATGGTATTGGTTGATGACCAAGTAATGTAATTTTTCTCTAAGGTTATTTTATGTTGTTATTGATGATATAAATATAAATTTTGTTTTTCTCACGTTTTTGCTTTAACTTATTTTGTTTAAGCTGTTGTTTTTTATGTTTATATTTTCTTATATATTTATTTTAAAGGTGATAAGATTCAAGCCTTCATAAAGAGTTCTTTGATCCATCTTTTTTACCATCAACTTGAAGAGGATGATGTCGTTATTCTATCGAAGTTTGGTGTTGGTGAAGACAATGATCCATTCAAAGTTGTAGCACATGATTATAAGATCAACTTTTATCGTTGTACTACTGTTAGGCGTATTGTTGGTTGGCAAGGTGTAGAGTATGGATTTAATTTAATTGCTTTTAAAGATATTCTTAAAGGCGAAGCCAGAGAACTTTTTTCTGTTGGTTTGTTTCTTAATTTAAATTTAATATTTAGTATATTAAAATTTTGGTTTCATATTTTGAATTATATGCATGTTTTATAGATGTTTCCGGTGGTCTCATTTGGCATGGAGGTCTGGATGTGTTTGGACGACCTCCAAAAGAAACTAAGAGGATGAATTTTGATATTTAAGACTTGAAGTAAGCGTTTCCCTTTTTATTGTTGTTTACTTTTACTAACTAATTTCTATATTTTTTTATAATATATTTATCTATGTTTGTGTATTGATTTTATGTAGTGATACGATATTGCGATGTACTATGTGGAATTTTTATGCAGAATAGTTTAACAAATTCATCTCTGAAGACGCTGGTAATAACCATATAATGGTTGTTATACAGCATGACAAGGTTAAGAAGTCCAAAGGTAATTTATTTTAAACTGCTGTTATTAATACTTTGTCACTAAACTGTGGTTTAATATATGTATATGTATATGTATATATTTAGATCAATTTATAGTTGAAAGTGACAACTTTGGAACGCGGATGTTTCTGAATGTAGATTTAACTGCGGTGAAGGAGTTAAGGAGGAGGTACAACGTCGTTTTTTTATTTATTTATAATTAAATTAGGTAATTTTGAATTCTTTTATTAACTCGAGCTATTTTTTTAGTCTTGTATTGAAGCATGGACAAGATGCTGCTTCTACTTCTCAAAAATTACCTCTCGAACACTCTGTTTACCCGTTGCTTCAGGAATTCATTGTTGGTTGTGAGTATAAACATGTTGACGAGCTTATGGAGATTGATATGGTTATATTGTTTTTTAGTTATGATTAATATTTGTTCTTCTTATTACAACTTTTTTTCTTAAGTAATAACTTATATATTTTAATTTTTTTTCAGCCAATGTCTTGTGTTGTAGTTGCGACAATAAAAATTGTGCAAGAAGGCTATGGTTGGTTTTATGATGCGTGTTGCAGATGTTTAGGTAATGTGATTAGTAAATCAGAATTGTTACAGCTTCATGAAAGTGTTACTGAAGAAACTCTCAACCTGCCTGCTTCTGCGCTGTTTTGTTTGAAGTGTGAATGTCTTTGTACGTCTACTGCTACAATGTAATTAGATCTAATTAATTACAGTTTTTTTTTTACATAAGATGATTGCTTTTAATTATTAGTATGTATGTTTTAGATAACTTTTTCGTGTATCTGTTTTAGGTTCAAGGTGCATGTCAGGGTTCAGGATGAGACCGGTAGTGTATCGTTTGTGATGTTTGACCGAGATGTTATGAAAGTTGTCGGATCTTCTGCAAGTCGTATAAGAGAAAGGCAGTTGAAACTTGGTGATAGGGAAAGTTTGCCTCAAGAATTGTTTCGCTTGCTTGATAAGATGCTGCTTTTTAAAATTGATGTTTCTTAATACAATCTTACAAACGACTCCCATGTTTACACAGTATTGAAAATATGTGATAATCCAGTTGTAATTTCTGAGTTAATTGTCTTTAATACTAATGCATATTGTAATGTGGACGAGGTATTAAGTTAAAACCATATTCAAGAATTGGTTATCATCTTTTAGCTTTGAATGTTGTCACAGCAGTTAAATTTTCTATTTTTGTTTTTTATGTACAATCTTTAGGTCAGTCAAGCAGATTTGGAATTCAAGTCTTTTAACCAATCAGAATCTGAGCAGGGTGGTAGTCAACTGATGTTAAAGGTGAGTGTTTTTGTGTAACTTTATATTAAATTGTTTGTCAAGCTTTTGTTTCTATTTAACATATAATTATATGTTTTTGTCAATTGTTTGAAGGACGATGTATCTGTTACCGGTGACTCGTCTGTTGTCGATGCTGTAATGGATTGTACTATAACTCCTAATGGAAAAAGAGGTTTTTGAAGATTTTGATAAACTAAACGTTGGTGAGCTATCCTCTACATGCAAAGGACCCCGGAAGAAGCGATGTAAACCTAAGAGCTGTCAACTGTTTGAGTAAATGTGTATTTTTGTAGACAAGAATTTATTTTTTTATAGTATTATTGTATTAAACTTTTTGTATATCAGTTGGAAACCATACTTTTTAGTATAGATAGTCTGTTAAGTAATATCTGTTTTGATGAATTTCCTATTAATCAAAGGTTGTTGTGCCATAATATGAAATTATCAAATATATAAGTGCTACTCAGTACCATCAGAAATATAACATATTGTATTTAAACAGATCTTATATTCATTGTCAGCCAATATTATCAGAAATATAACAGATGCTATTTAAACAGATGTTATCTAAATTGTCATTATTTACCATCTGTTGGCCTATCAACTGTTAGCTATTCAACAAACTGTTGTTATCAGGCTCTTCCTTTTCTTTTGCTGATTCTGATGGATTACTTTTCCCGATCATTTCCCCAAATCTGTCTCTCATAAGATCATCTATTGAGAACAGAGTTTTTTGTTTTTTGTTCTTTGGAGTTGGTTGGTCTTCATCATCATAATTTGGCTTTGGTGGCAGAGTTGGATCAACTTTCCTTCGTTCCTCAAGCTTTTTGTAAAACTCCATCACTGTTGATTCCTTCCAGTGACAAACTTGTGACATCATTCCATAACCAGCATCCACCAACTCCTGTCTTTTTCTTTTTAACTTTAAAACTCTTTTAGGGTCACTTTGTTTTCCCTTTTTCCAATTTGGTGGAGTTTGTTTCTGGTTTGGGTTTTTAGCCATCTCTTTGATTCTATTAAGTTCATTCTCCAATGAGTCAGAATCCCAACCCGCAAATTGACTTTTAATGGCTTTGTAAGTTTTGGTTTTCATTATTTCCTCAAGATATCCTTCTCTGAAAATCTTTTCCGCATCAGAATCAGGTTCCCTGTTAGACACTTTCTTCGACAGGTTGCTTGAGTATTCTTCTAAAATTGCTAATTTACTTTCTAAATCCTGCAATAGTAGTTGGATTTCCTTGTCATCTTTTCCTACACTTTTCTGCTTTAAAAGGATGTCAATCTGTTTGGCTTTCAACTCCATAAACTTCTTAAAAATCAATGGCTTTTCAAAACCTTCAAGAGTCGGGAAAGACCGTGACAATGGATCATCTATTGAGTAAAAAGAGTCTATCTTAGGTTTGACCGATTCTAAGTCAAGTACACGTTCTGAAAGGCCTTCTGGTACTCTGAAGATACATGCTTCATCTGTTGTCGGCTCATTACTTTGGACATTTTCAATTGGAACATATGTTGTTTCGATTGTTGTTTGGGTTGGTAATTTTGTTGTTTTTTGGTGATCAGTGTTTACAGGGAATGTTAGGTTTTCTTTGCCATGTTTTCCATGTACTTTTCTTCTTTTTGAGCATCCTATATCATCCTCTTTCATTTGCAGCTCTTTTCTTTTTATAATCAATGCGGCAGCTTTGGCTTCTCGCTTATTTTCGCTTTTAACTTATTTAACAGCTCTGTTTCTGCCTTTTGGTTTGCACTTTCATCAACTCTCTTCTCTTAAGCCACTGTAGATTGATGCTCAGCAGTGCTTATGACTGGAACAGATCCTTGATTATCAGCTGTTTGCACATTAGCAGGGTTTGATGTCTTTGTTTGTGCTCTCTTGTCAGGTGGCAGGTTTATTAATTTCTCCTGCCATTTTTTCTTCTTTTTCGGCATCATTGTTATTTTCTGAATCTTCTTCATAAATTGTTGTTGGGGCAGAGCCAGTGGTCTGGAGAAGATGGTTTTTGATGGCCTTGATGTCAGCTTGAGTATCTTTGTATCTAGCATCCACCATATTTCTTATCAATGCCATGTGAGAATTATGATTATGGTCTGCCATTTCCCTGTGAGTTTGGATCATTGGGACAACGAATTCCCATATCTTACTGGCAATAGATGCTGGTGTGCCACTATAGAAGTCAATCATTTCTTGCATTGAAGATTCAAGTTTGTTGACTCTTTCCGTCAATTCTCGATCTTCGAAGTCATCAGATTCATTAATAGTATTATCAGAAATCCTAGCAGATGTGTTTATGGTATTTGTTTCATAAGGATTTGATTGTGCCTTCTCAGTTGTAGGAGGTATAGAGGAAATGGTATCTGCTTCAGTTTGTGTTTTCATTCTTTTGGTATTTTTGGATTTAGCATTATTTGTTGCCTTTCCTCTTGTGTTTTCTACGACAGTTTTTGTAGTATCTTGGATAGCAATAGTAGCAGTTGTTTCAGAAACAGGTGTTGCAACGACAGATGTTGAAAGTGCACTTTCTTTGCTTTTAAATTGTAACATTTTTTTGAATGTTTTTTTTGTGACAAGCTTTTAATTGTAGTAGGTTCACCTTTTTTAAAATTCTCTTCAGTTAAAAGGTTTTTCAAGTATAAGCTTATTGATGCGTGCTGATATATATATAAAAATGTGCACAAGTTAAAACCCTAGACTCAACTAAACCACGCACAATCGGCAAGTGTACCGTTCGTTTGTAGCAAGCGAATAAGACCAGGTATCGAACCAAAGGACTCAATTTAACACAGACGATTAAACTGTCACAGAATTGCTTGTTTAAATTAATAACTAAGGGGGGGGGGTTGAAATTGAAAATATAAAAATTGATTAACAATTAATTAACTAAATTACCCTAAATTAAATTAAATTAAAAACTAATTAAAACTGAAATAAAAACCGAACTAAAGTGATGGAAAAATCAAGCAAGGGAAAGACTGGCTACCTAGGTAAGAATCCTTAGACATAATACTCAATCCTGACGAAGAAACCCGTTTGGAGACCCTAATTTCATCCAACTACTCTCCTCCTGCAGGTAAGGCTAGTAAGCTAGAATCAAGGCGGGACACGTGTAGAAATGCTAAAATGGAATTGGATCGCCCTAGCGTACCAAAATCCCATAGAAATCAGGTTAAAACCTCTCCTGGATTAAAACCCTCAAACTATGAAGCAGACTTAAACTCTACTGAAAGAAACCTAGGAAAACTCTAAACACGGACAAGTAGCGACTCCCGCCCTAGCGTTTGCCAACTACCGAACAATGCCTAGTTAGTTACCTAGCACTCTCGAGTTAGATTTCTCACCCTCAAGAATGGACTGCACGTTTTAGTTAATTTATTATATTAGTTTGTTATACTTGTGTCGTACTCCAACTCCAAATACTAGCACGCTAACCTAAGTTGACGAACTAGATTGATTTATATACCTAGGGGGTATCTCTACATGCCTAGCTCCACAAAACCAATAAACAAACTTCAAATAAAATTAACACCAACACACATATATCAAATCCAACAATAAAAATAAAAATCATGTAATTCTACACATCCAAACGGAAACCAAACGTCATTCAATCATATTATTATCTAAATCATCATCCTAAGTAGCCATAAAAATGTTTAGCCACTCATAATATTAAAAAATACCATCACAAAATAATTAAACATAGTTTTAAGCATGTCTAGAGAAAAATTAATAAAAATTAAACCTAACCCAAGGCTCGTTGGCTCTTAATCTTTAACGTGCCCGTGGCCTTTTCTCCTTCCGTGTCCTTTCGCTCGTCACCGTAGTTCACCGGTCACTTTTGTCTTTTGCTATGCGATTATCAAAGAATTGTTGATGTGAATTGTATTTCTTCAATGAATAATTGTGCGCTGCTCTCTTTTTTGTAATGATGCGGCCCCCGTCGAAGTCAAAACATATATCAAATATATTCTTACCCTATTATTGTTTTAGGCTTGGTTTGGCTTGGGCTCGTGGCCCAAGTCACTTTGATTTTTTTTTCTTTAATATTATTATTATACTTCGTGCTCTTGCCTTGGGTGTTCTTGACTTGACCAAAATTCTTCGTTTACGCTCCAACGTCCATGAACCCATGCTCTCAAGTGTTCGTGTGTCAATTAAAATTCTTTCCTTTTGAGCTCATTTTCCACGAACACCTATAAAATAATAAAATAAATAAATACGTACTAAAAACTAATAAGAACTATACAATGACAAAAATAGGCCAACAAACGAATACACGCCTAAAACTACTAAAAACTATATACAAAAGACTCAATTATAACAAAAAATACATAAGAGAATAGATGTGTTTTACGATACATCAAACATCCCCACACTTGACTCTTTTTCGTCCCTGAAAAAGAATTATGCTATGGAATCACAGTTAGGTTTACATCCAGTTTCAAAACATAGGTTACTTAATTAATAATCTACTAACGTATTGATTGCGATTGCAGGTATATTGATCCTCTTAAACCCACACCGGTTTCCAAGCCCCTTTTTATTTATGTTAAGTTCATGTTGATTAGTCTATCTAGGGTCCCACTCGAAGGAAGCTACAGTTCCTCCTAATCCCGCCTCAAGCTTATGAAGCTAAAGGAACGACCAATTGACCATTTCCCAACCGTCTTATATAGAAAACCAAGAGAATTTAAAATCACTTTTTTTTTTTTTTTTTGCATACTTAACTCAGAGGGTGTGACCAATCCAAGTCGTTATCCCAGTGGTCAGGCACCTTAAGCTTCAGCAATTTTTTTTCATCTCAGCATACTTAACTCAGAGGGTGTGACCAATCCAAGTCGCTATCCCAGTGGCCAGGCACCTTAAGCTTCAGCATTTTTGCTTTGATTTCTACTTTTTTTTTAAGTGATTAGAAATTCTAACGGTTTTCTACTTATAACGGTGCTTCTTATACTATTTTTGGCGGTTTCGGTCTCCCCGTTTCTCCTTCATGAGAACCCACAAAATAGCCTAACATAATTAATTTATTACTTTTCAAAGGAAACCTTTCTACCGGCCGAGCCTACCCACATATCCCAAATCAGACACGTTTTCAATCAATTTTAATCTCTTATTATACATACTATTTGAAAACCGGACACCTAACTTTACCTATCATTTTCCATATTTTATATAATGCAAACTTCAAAATCAGGGACATTTTTTTTTTCAATTTAATTTTTTTTTTGACTCAAAACGACTCTATATACAGACTAAACGACAGTTTCCCATCCCCACACTTAAACTCTACATTGCCCTCAATGTAGGAATAGAAAACGACTCAAAACAAAAGAAAAAATAAATTCCGAATACAAAAATAAAAAGACAAGGGCAAATTGGAAAGAACTTAGCTGGTTTATTAACGCGTAAGCTCCAAAAACTCTAGTCCAATCCAGCTCGATCGTATAGCATTTTGGTCGCGATCGGCTCTGACACAATAGTAAACTTTTGGGTTGCTTCATTATAACGTACAGCTCCAGAATCGCCCGAATGGAGATTGAGTACGAGCGGTACAATCCAAACCTGCACAAGATAAAACAAAAACCCAGCAGAATACCGAACTAAAAAAAAAATATAATAATGATAAAATAAAAAGACTCAAGCTAATAACCTAGACACATAATAAAAGCAAAAACACAAAGACGACGCAACTAAGTAATGAACATGAAAAGAAAATACAAACTCTACACATGGGGGTATCCCCACACTCTCACAAACCTACTCGGGATTGATCTCAGGGAGGTCCGAAACCTCCACCTCCTCATCAACGCTCATCCCATCCTCATAATGCTTCAACCTATGGCCGTTCACCTTCCATCGCTGGCCATCCTCACCTTCAATCTCAACTGTACCGTAGGGAAAAACCTGTGTAACAACATAAGGACCCGTCCAACGCGACCTAAGCTTTCCTGAGAACAACCTAAGACGAGAATTATACTGTAACACTTTCTCCCCACACTTAAATTCTTTCACTATCTTCAGACGCTTATCGTGCAACTTCTTAGTTTTCTCTTTATAATCCCACGATCTCATATAAGCATCATCCCTCAACTCCTCTAACTCATGCAACTGAAGGTATCTTTGCTTACCTGCCTTATCCAGATCTAAATTCACCCTCTTCAATGCCCAAAACGCCTTATGCTCTAACTCAACCGGTAAATGGCACGCTTTTCCATAAACTAACCGAAAAGGAGTGGTGCCTATCGGTGTCTTAAATGCGGTGCGAAAAGCCCACAATGCATCCTCTAGGTGATCTGACCAATCCTTTCGGTTCTGCCCCACTGTTTTCTCTAGGATTCTCTTGATCCCGCGATTGGTATTTTCCACTTGACCACTTGTTTGTGGATGATAAGCCGTAGAAAGCCGATGGGTGACCCCATAGCGTTTCAAAGCTTTCTCCATCTGGTCATTGCAAAAGTGTGTACCACGATCGCTAATCAAGGACTTGGGAGCACCAAACCTAGAAAACAGTGTCTTTAAAAACCTCACAACAACCCGTGCGTCATTTGTAGGCAAAGCTTGAGCTTCCACCCACTTAGAAACATAGTCAACCGCAACTAGGATGTATCTATTCCCACGAGAATTGGGGAATGGACCCATGAAATCAATGCCCCACATATCAAATACTTCAATGGTCTGAATAGGATTTTGGGGCATCTCATTACGGGATGAGATATTACCGGTCCTCTGACAGGCATCACAATGTCTCACAAACTCATGGGCATCCTTAAAAATGGTCGGCCAGTAGAAACCCGCATCAAACACGCGTTTGGCAGTATTAGCCGCCCCGTAGTGACCTCCTACTCTACCCTCATGACAGTGCCTAAGGATATCTCTCGTCTCCTCACCAAAAACACATCTCCTCAAAACCTGATCTGGTCCTAACCTAAACAAGTAAGGATCATCCCACAAGTAGTACTTAGAGTCGGCTATCAATTTCTTTTTCTCCTGAAAAGTAATATCACTCTTAAACTCACCCGAAACTAAGTAATTAGCTATGTCGGCATACCAAGGGAAGTCCCTACAGATCCTAGCTACCACAGACATCAAACTCTCATGAGGAAAATCATCCCTAATCCTCTCTTCCCTACCTCTCTCTAACTCTGGATTCTCTAAACGAGATAGATGATCCGCAGCTACATTCTCAGCTCCACTCTTATCCCTAATCTCAATATCAAACTCTTGAAGCAAAAGGATCCACCTAATCAGTCTAGGCTTTGCATCTTTCTTGGAGAAAAGATGCCTAAGAGCGGAATGGTCAGTAAAAATGATAGTCTTAGAAAGCACGAGATACGACCTAAACTTATCACAAGCAAAGACGACGGCTAGCAACTCCTTCTCTGTCGTCGTGTAATTCTCTTGGGCATCATTGAGTGTTTTGCTGGCGTAGTAAATGGGATGGAAATGCTTGTCCCTACGTTGGCCCAACACAGCCCCAACAGCAAAGTCGCTAGCATCACACATGATCTCGAAAGGAAGAGTCCAATCTGGAGCGACCAGAATGGGAGCAGTCACTAAACGCTCCTTCAACAAGTCAAATGCCTTGACACATTCAGCAGAAAACTCGAATGGTCGATCTTTCTCAAGAAGCTGGGTCATCGGGCGGGCAATCTTAGAAAAATCCTTAATGAAACGCCTATAGAAACCCGCGTGACCTAGAAAACTACGAATAGACTTCACAGAAGTAGGCGGCGGGAGTCGGGAAATGGTGTCGATTTTAGCTCTATCAACCTCAATCCCCGCCTGTGAAATCTTGTGCCCAAGCACAATACCCTCACGAACCATGAAGTGACACTTTTCCCAATTAAGCATCAGGTTCGTCTCCTCACACCGAGTAAGAACACGCTCTAGATTACGCAAACAATGATCGAAGGAACTCCCAAAGACAGAAAAATCATCCATGAAAACCTCCATGGAATCCTCGATCAACTCATGGAAAATCGCCATCATACATCGCTGAAACGTGGCCGGGGCATTACATAGCCCAAAAGGCATGCGTCGATACGCAAAAGTGCCAAAGGGGCATGTGAATGTGGTTTTCTCTTGATCCTCAGGTGCAATAGGGATCTGAAAGTAACCAGAGAAACCATCCAGAAAGCAGTAAAACTGCTGACCCGACAAACGCTCAAGCATCTGATCAATAAAGGGCAAGGGGAAGTGGTCCTTGCGGGTGGCGTCATTGAGTTTGCGATAGTCAATGCAAACTCGCCATCCGGTCATAGTCCTAGTGGGTATGAGCTCATTTTTCTCATTCGTGACAACCGTCATTCCCCCTTCCTTGGGAACAACCTGGACAGGACTCACCCAAGATGAATCAGAGATGGGATAAATCAAACCTGCATCTAACAACTTAATCACTTCTTTCTTAACCACATCCTGCATGTTCGGGTTTAGCCGTCGCTGAGGCTGGACAACTGGCTTAAACTCCTCAGTCATCAGAATCTTATGCGTGCAAAAAGAAGGGTGGATGCCCTTAATGTCAAAGAGCTTCCACGCAATAGCACGCTTGTGTGCTTTCAGTACACACAACAACCTCTCTTTCTCATCCTCTGTCAACTCAGATGATATGATGACAGGCAACTGAGAGTCCTCCCCTAAATATACATACTCCAGATGAGATGGTAACTCCTTAAGCTCAAGGGTAGGGGGTGTCTCAAGTGATGGTGTCTCTAGAGGTCTCTCCGAATCAGTGGTCTCGAAAACCTGGGAGGCCTCATCAGAAAGGTGAGACTGAATAGCGGGTGGAGACATGTCCCGCTCAAGATCAAACTCAGTCATCTCAATGCACCCTTTATACTCGGTACCGAGCATCTGTGTGTCAAGGGTGTCTCGCTCGCAGAAGCTAGTGAGAAAGCTCCCCACCTGAGTTATGAACGAATCAATGAAGTACAGAGTATCATCGTTCTGGTTAGGGTGCTTCATGGAGTGCTGAACATCAAAAGTGACCTGCTCGTCGGCAACTCGAAGAGTGAGTTTGCCATCAAAGACATCAACAATAGCACGAGCAGTGGCTAAGAATGGACGACCAAGAATGAGTGGAACCTGTGAGTCCTCGTCCATGTCAAGTATAACAAAATCCACCGGGAAAACAAATTTATCAACCTTAACTAACAAGTTTTCCACTATCCCGCGCGGAAACTTCACCGATCGGTCGGCGAGCTGAATACTCATGCGCGTAGGAGACAGCTCTCCTACATTGAGCCTAGCAAAAACAGAGTAGGGCATTAAATTAATGCTAGCTCCAAGGTCTGCAAGAGCATTACTAACAGTGAGATTCCCTATCAGACAGGGAATGGTAAAGCTACCAGGATCAGTCATCTTCGGGGGCAGCTTATTCTGCAGCGCTGCAGAGACCTGCTCAGGAAGAGTAACAGAAGAGATCTCCTCAAGTTTCTTTTTGTTTGTGAGCAAATCTTTCAGAAACTTGGCATACTTAGGCATCTTCGAAAGAGCCTCAACAAATGGTAAGTTCACCTGGATCTTTTTCAGCATATCCAGGAACTTACGGTACTGATCAGAATCATCTGGTCTAGCAAGTCGACCAGGAAATGGCGGCTTAGGCTTGTAGGCCTTCACCGGAGTGTCATCTCTCTTCTCACCTTGAGACCCGCTGGTTTGTGCTGTACTTGCTGGGCGGAGCCTAGGTTGCACCTCGCCAGCTGGTGTCTCTCTCTCAACTCCCTCATCAACAGACTCATCCTCTCCTACTGGTAACGAATCATCTACCCCCTTCCCACTCCTAGTAGTAACGGCTTTCGCCTGATGCTGCCTAAACGATGAACTAGAGGAGTTAGGATTATTGACAGTGTTACTAGGAAGGCCTCCTGGTGGTCTCTGGTTAACCTGATTAGCTAATTCTACTACTTTGGCCTCTAGGTTTTGAAACGCAGCTTGTTGACCTTTCCTAAAAGCTTCATTCTCAGCAAGTTGTGACTGAATGTTACTAAGAATCTGGGACTGGTTCTCTAGAATGGTAGTAAGGTCAGACTCAGTACGACTAGTGGGACCCCCAGAGTTGGGAGCTTGGAACAGATTCTGGCGAGGTTGGTATCTAGAAGAGTTACCCCCTTGCCAGTTGGAGTTCTGATTTCTCCAGTTGGAGTTCGAGTTGGAAGTGTAGTTTTGATAAGGTGGTTTAAGCCACCCAGAATTTAGAGAATCTACCTGTTCCTGACTCTGAATTGGACACTCAGATGTGTCATGACCCCCCTACATATTTCACACCTATCTAACCTCATCTGAAGATCTCTCACTTGCTTAGTTAAATTCTCAATCACCGCAGCCAGACCAGTATCAGGTGCAATCTGATAAACACCTCGGGTAGTAGGAGAGGCGTTACTAGTCATGGGATTTGAATTCCCAACAGTATGCTTTGGTGGTCTCTCAGAATGGGCAAAACTCTCAAATAACTCATTAGCTGCATCAATATCCATTTTTTCCATGAAATTACCCTGTGCAGCTGTATTAAAACGAACTCGAGTCTCAAAAGTGAGGCCATTGTAGAATTTCTCCACAAGGGCCCAGTCAGAAAGACCATGATGAGGGCATCGGCTCAGTAGGGTCTGGAAACGCTCCGAAGCCATGTAGTATGGCTCATCAGGATCCATACGGAATGAGTGAATCTGCTCCCTAATGCGGGAATCCTTGGAAGCTGGGTGATATTTTTTCAAGAATTTTCCAAGCATGTCCTCCCAAGTAGCAATGGAACTATTAGGCAGAGTGTCATACCAAGTGGCGGCACGACCAGACAAACTAAATGGGAACAAACGTAGATAAATGGCTTCCTTAGTGATGTGGGAAAGATTGAAAGTGTCACAGATGCGCACAAATCGGGACAGATGTCCATGAGCATCCTCCTCATCAAGACCATGAAATTGAGTGGCGTTAGTAATAGTGGACATGACATGGGACGGGATTTGCCAATTGTTGGCGTCAGCAGTAGCAGGGCGAGCAATGGGAGAACGAATCCCAGTAAGTCCCTCAGTGGCACGAGAGTGCACTGTGCGTCTGACATTTCCTTCAGCCATTTCAGCAGTGAGTGGTGGGAAAGGAATGGGTTTTGGTGGAGAATGGATGGTGGGTTTAGGTTCAGAAAAAGAAAAGGATGAAAAGGATGGAGAAGACGAGCGTACCTGATCAATTTTCTTCCGGATGACCGTTCGAAACTCGTTAAGGCGCTAGTGGATGTCGAGGTTGGGATCCGTGCAGGTGGTGAATTCAGGTGGTCCTTGTGAGCGAGTATGTGGCATACACTGAAAGTGCAAACCACGCTGGAGTTACTAATGGATAGCAAATAACCTAGGACTAAAAGCACAAGTAGCACAGATAATCGCAGGCAGATCCAGCAAAAAGTAAACAAGCAAAACAAAACAAGTAAAATCAAAAAGTGCAAGTAAAAAGTCCCCGGCAACGGCGCCAAAAACTTGATGCGTGCTGATATATATATAAAAATGTGCACAAGTTAAAACCCTAGACTCAACTAAACCACGCACAATCGGCAAGTGTACCGTTCGTTTGTAGCAAGCGAATAAGACCAGGTATCGAACCAAAGGACTCAATTTAACACAGACGATTAAACTGTCACAGAATTGCTTGTTTAAATTAATAACTAAGGGGGGGTTGAGATTGAAAATATAAAAATTGATTAACAATTAATTAACTAAATTACCCTAAATTAAATTAAATTAAAAACTAATTAAAACTAAAATAAAAACCGAACTAAAGTGATGGAAAAATCAAGCAAGGGAAAGACTGGCTACCTAGGTAAGAATCCTTAGACATAATACTCAATCCTGACGAAGAAACCCGTTTGGAGACCCTAATTTCATCCAACTACTCTCCTCCTGCAGGTAAGGCTAGTAAGCTAGAATCAAGGCGGGACACGTGTAGAAATGCTAAAATGGAATTGGATCGCCCTAGCGTACCAAAATCCCATAGAAATCAGGTTAAAACCTCTCCTGGATTAAAACCCTCAAACTATGAAGCAGACTTAAACTCTACTGAAAGAAACCTAGGAAAACTCTAAACACGGACAAGTAGCGACTCCCGCCCTAGCGTTTGCCAACTACCGAACAATGCCTAGTTAGTTACCTAGCACTCTCGAGTTAGATTTCTCACCCTCAAGAATGGACTGCACGTTTTAGTTAATTTATTATATTAGTTTGTTATACTTGTGTCGTACTCCAACTCCAAATACTAGCACGCTAACCTAAGTTGACGAACTAGATTGATTTATAGACCTAGGGGGTATCTCTACATGCCTAGCTCCACAAAACCAATAAACAAACTTCAAATAAAATTAACACCAACACACATATATCATATCCAACAATAAAAATAAAAATCATGTAATTCTACACATCCAAACGGAAACCAAACGTCATTCAATCATATTATTATCTAAATCATCATCCTAAGTAGCCATAAAAATGTCTAGCCACTCATAATATTAAAAAATACCATCACAAAATAATTAAACATAGTTTTAAGCATGTCTAGAGAAAAATTAATAAAAATTAAACCTAACCCAAGGCTCGTTGGCTCTTAATCTTTAACGTGCCCGTGGCCTTTTCTCCTTCCGTGTCCTTTCGCTCGTCACCGTAGTTCACCGGTCACTTTTGTCTTTTGCTATGCGATTATCAAAGAATTGTTGATGTGAATTGTATTTCTTCAATGAATAATTGTGCGCTGCTCCTCTTTTTTGTAATGATGCGGCCCCCGTCGAAGTCAAAACATATATCAAATATATTCTTACCCTATTATTGTTTTAGGCTTGGTTTGGCTTGGGCTCGTGGCCCAAGTCACTTTGATTTTTTATTTTTTTTTCTTTAATATTATTATTATACTTCGTGCTCTTGCCTTGGGTGTTCTTGACTTGACCAAAATTCTTCGTTTACGCTCCAACGTCCATGAACCCATGCTCTCAAGTGTTCGTGTGTCAATTAAAATTCTTTCCTTTTGAGCTCATTTTCCACGAACACCTATAAAATAATAAAATAAATAAATACGTACTAAAAACTAATAAGAACTATACAATGACAAAAATAGGCCAACAAACGAATACACGCCTAAAACTACTAAAAACTATATACAAAAGACTCAATTATAACAAAAAATACATAAGAGAATAGATGTGTTTTACGACACATCACTTATCAGTCGTGGATACAGTAGGAATGACTTACTGTTAGTAGAGTTCATGCCTTTCAAATTCCGAATTAAATCTGAGAATATAGCCTTCGATAAATTGTAATCATTTTTTTGTTAAAATTGCATACCCACGATACTGTATGCTCAAAGGTATTTCATTAAAAGAAGTTGCCTTTGCGGATAAACAAATAAGAAGAGTATGGAAGAAAAACTTCATTGGTGGGGGAAAATCGGGTTTCATTATTGTCGCCCCAGTCGTTGTTCCTGCATACCCTCTTTTAGTAAACTCTGCATTGAGTTCATCTTTCAAGAAAGAGACTTTACCTTGAAAGTCGTTTATTGAAAATGTTGTTGAGATGGATTCTTCGGTGATCTGAATATCTGTATCTCCAATTTTCGAAACAATCTGTTTATCATCATTTAACAATTTTGCGTTCACCCAGAATTCTTTTAGAGTTTCCACATATATTGGTGCGTCAGCGTTGAGAATTGTTAGGTATTTCGAATCTGCCAAAATATCTATTATGGGATGAAATTGTGGGTTATCCTCTGTTTTAACCAAGTATGGTAGATTGTTATGAGGGCTTTTTAATTGAAGATCCATGCTAAAGATTGAACAAGATAATCGAAAATCTATTTAGGTTGTGGAAGAGGGAAAACCATCTTTGTGTATTTAAAACTCAATAAGACAGTGTTACTTTTCTTTTGGAGGAAGAAAAGAATGAAAAAGGGTTGCTGATATGGCAAAAAATCTGTTTTTGTGAAATGACGTGGCATATATCTGACGAAAAATTTTTAAAGTCAATATCTGTATCATATACTAACTCTATTTTTTATTGTACTGTTGAACAGTCAATAGATCTTTTTGAAAAAGTTTCATACAGTAAATAGATGATACGTTTCAACAGTGGTTGACTTTTGGTGAAGCAGATGGTTATTTATATAAAAACATATAATATTAAGTTTAATTAGTAATGTTAACTTATTTGTACAAGTTTGTTAAATTAATCGAACATTATACTGTTGAACAGTCAACATATGTTTTTGAAACAGTCTAATACAGTAAATAGAAGATATGAAACAACAGTGGTTTACTTTTGTTAAAGTAGATGATTATTTGTATAAAAACATATAATATGAATTTTAGTTAGTAATATTAAGTTATTTATAGAATTTGTAAAATTAATTGAAAAAAATATTGATCATATTATATTGCATTCTAAATATTTCTATTGTTTTAATTATTAATTATAAAGTCTAAGGTATTTGATCTTAGTGTTGAAGTTAGATAATACTTATAAAAATATAAAAATTTATATAATAATATTTCAAAATATCTTTTGTTGAAAAAATATGTAATTTACCCTTTTTGTGTCAAAAAAATAATTTTAATAATATTTCTAACAAGTGTTCAATATTTTCCCGCCCAAATTTAAATCTTTTAGGCAATGTTTAAAGTTAATATAGAAAATTGTTTTTCTTTAATTATTCTTTAGGTATAATGATAACATATAGCTTCTCTTATAAGCTATATCTAAAAGAAAATTAAATATTATTTTATTATAGTCCTTTTTATAAAAAAAATAAGAAGAAGTTTACGCTATAAGTTTCCTTTCAAGCGTTCATTATAAGCTTTCTTTTATTTGCATTGAACTGTATAATGTACTATTTGTTTAATGAAGGTTTGTAAGTAACTTCATTTGAGCTCCTACTTTCAATAGTTATCAAGGTTTATTTATTTCTTCCACAATACTATGTTTTGATTTATAATTTATAGTTTATAATTATGTAAATTTGTATTGATAGTTAGTATTTTGGTTGTATTTTTTTAATAGACATATAACTTTTTTATCCTTCCAAGAAAAACAAAATTACATCAAAATATCTTCCAGACGGGCAACAAGCTGCGCCGGCACCCCTTTCTGAATAGTAAATCCTAATATACTAAAAACGTAAAGCTGGCCACCCGGAGTCGAGAACCTTCTGGAATATTAATTAAAATAAAATACGTAAGTTAATGTTTTCAAAAAAATAAAATATTTTAAAGTTAAGTACTTTAGTTATGAAGTTGGAATTATTTATGTAAATATAGCTTATAATGTTATTTTAATAACATTTAATTCTGTAATAAATGATTTTGTTACATGTCAAATTTATATTTGAAAATTAAATTTACAAATAAATTGTTTATTCACTTTCACTCTATAAATGAAGTCAAATATCAATATTTGTTTCTCATTCTTCTATGCTTTCAAGTTTTTTCAATTTCAAAGTCTGTATCACTTACTTATAATGATATTACGATCAAATTTCCTTCCATCAATATTCTAAAAGATTCTTACAATCAAAGGAAAAACCATTATTAACAGTCCATCTGCAGTGAACTTCCGATTGTTGTATTTTGAAGATTCTTACAGTCAAAGAAAAACATCAATTTGTTAGTACTTCATGCAAATCCTATTTATGAAGGCCTGGTGGGTTTTTAATGTATGTGTAACAGAACTTAAAGACCGACGTTGGTTTTGGTTGAGTGTTTGTTTTGAATTCCATTTCAAGAAGATCATTCTTTAGTGTTTTTTGTTAGAAGCGTTCTTTTATTTTTATTGGGACTTTTTTTTTTACTTTGTTAAGTTTGTTGTTGTAAATTATTAATTGAAATCAAAGTAGTTTTTTAATAATATTTATATTAAGAAAACCGTTCGAGAGATTATCTATCTGTCCATTTATGTTTCCATTGTTGTAACAGCCTTAAGTATTAAATATCTGTTTAGTCTATTAACTGATTTGGTGACACAAAAGATGTTACTAAACAGTATTTTTTTACATCTAAAAAGTGTCTGTAAATTAAGTTTATAGTGATACTTTAATTATAAATTTAATCATGTAATAAAATTATAGTGAAGGTTTTGAAAATTTTCTTCTTTTTACAGGTTATAGAATCTATTTGTAAATAGTTTTCCAGTTTTGTTTGACAACATTTGTTGAAAACTCAACAGCTGTTATAAACAGCCAAGAAAGTAATGATTACGATTTTGAATTTAGTTTATTAACAATATAATTTTATTATTATTTTTCTGTTGCATTTGTTTTTCTTTTTATAATAAATAAATAAATAATTAATAAATGAAAAGGCCCAAAATAATGATTACGTTTTTGAATTTACTTAGGAAGTTTAAGAATTCAATATTTTTCAATTAAAGTCAAATTCATAATGCATATACATAAAGAATATAATTATATTTATTATTTTTAGTTCTATATATAAGAAAATAAAAACAACTGTTTCTTGACGGTTTTTTGCTTCTACAGATTTTTTTGTATCAACAATTGTTTTTAAGTCAACTGATTTTATAAAACACTCAAAATAATGATTACGATTTTGAAGTTTCTTTATTTACATAACTATTTTATTATTATTTTATTTTGTGATAAAATATAGTTTCGTTTTTTTAAGTTGTAACATATGTAAAGGAGTTCACATTATTTATAATCAAATGAGTATAAATAAAATATTTTTTGTTGTTTAATAAAAATAACAAAAAATAATGATAATATGTAAATTTTTGGTAATATTTTTTAGTTCTTTAACAATAGTAAAATAAAGTACATCTATCATTAATGAGTGTCGTATTTTGCAAGTTTCTATCTATTTGCTTTATTTGAATATAGATGTTCTGATAAAGTTATAAATTCTTGAGCTTTTGTTATTATGAATTTGAAAAGACTAATATTGTTTAAAATATTATTTTATTATTTTATTTTTTGTGATTGAAAAGACTAATAGTTTTTTTTTTTTTTTTTGCCTTCTTTTGTAAGAGTCGACAAATGCAGCAATATTCGTTTGAAACAGATGTTATAAAAAGTCTCTACGTCTGAACCCATTTTACTAAACACAAATTCGTTTGAAACAGATGTTATAAAAATTAGCAAAAAATTAATTATTACGATTTTGAATTTTCTGTTTTAATAGTATTATATTATTATTATTATTATTATTGATGTTGTAATTGTCTTTAATTATATAAATATAATATCAAAAGTAAATAAAAAGTCCCAAAGTAAGTTTCAATGTTAGATTTAATTGAAATCGAACTGATAAAGTTGAAAAGCAACTTTACGAATATTTACTATACTCACCTTATAAATGTAGAGGAGTTCGCAATATTCATTTACCATCTTTAAAGGTAGAAGAATTCGCAATATTCGTTTAACTATTCTCACATGTGACACCCGACACGTTTAGGTTAACATTTTATATAACACATAAGTCTACCTTAGCGAAAAACGTTTTCAAACATACTTAACTAGGTCAGTTGAGTCGTTATGATGGTTCCGGGAATCATCGGGAGTCGTTACAGTGATCCACGGGATCATTAGGAGTCGGTCCATAACCATGTGAACACGGATTGGTGATTTGTAGAATCGCCGGGTTTAACGCACACACGTAAATCTCGAGTCCCGGGAATTGGGGAACGGATGGGAACGTGTTAGTTATCATCCATTATGTGCTTACAATCATTATATGACTTGCCAGTTTGTCAATACGTGTTTATGTGTTAAAATAGTGATTACGCATAATTGCATGACATTATAGGTGATTACGCGTAATTGCATGTAAATAGGGGGTGATTTGCCTAATTGCATGCTGATAGGGGGTGATTGGCCCAATTGCATGCTGATAGGGGGTGATTGGCCTAATCGCCAGTAAGTCATGTGATTGGGGAATATTTATAGGCGATTAGAGCTCCAATCGCTAGTAGTACATGCGATTAGGAATCCTAATCGCCTGTACTGCTGCGTAATCGCCTGACGAATGTCTAACGACTAGAAACGCCTATAAATACCACCCTTATGTTGTAAAACATCATTTGTGAAACCCTAATACACCCCAAAGCCATCCCACACCTTATCCAACCTATGGAACACGTTTTTGCTCAAGAAATCACCTTTCCAAGCCTTACACCTCATAATCTTGCAATTTCAAGGTGTGTTCTTCATCCCAAACCTTTGTAATGATATTGTTTTGCTCCCTAAAGGTCCAGACCTGGTTTCTAAACATTTGTGTCTTTAAAAACTCATTAAAATCAGTTTCTAAACAAACCCGAACCTCTATGCTTGTTATATGTGTTGTATTCATGCAAGATAGGATGTTTATTGTTTAAGCATGATCATTCTTATGTTATTGATATGTTTCTGATCTAAATGAGTTATTATGATGTCAACCTAGGAGTTTGAAGGTTCATAGATGTGTATTATTGATAATAGGCGTTTTGACCCGTTTGAATGATTATGAAGGATTGATGATGATATGTTGTGTTTTGTTGATTATTTAAGGTTAGGGTTTACTTTAGGATGATGCTAGAACAGTAGGATAATGTCGGACAACGTCGTTATGTGATGAAATCTGGATATTTGCTATTTAGGGTAAGTTTTGCATGTTGATGTTGTAACATCACACAAATTTTCTTTATATATATATATATATAGAACTCCCTCGTTTATTCATCCAATTCATGTTTACAGTATCTTTACCATCCATTTTGTTTTTTTTTTTTTGTTTAAATAATGACTTATAATCAATATTAAATTGGATTGTATTAAAAATTCTGATTTAAGAACGCTAAAAAAAATGTTTGCCTGTGCCAGGATTCGAACCCGAGTCCCTGGTGGGCTAAACCTTAACCACACCACACAAACCACTACACCATTTGGTGTTTTGTGATGTTAATTAAAACCAATTAAACTTAAACCTTTTCAATGTCCCTTAGTCAAACCTGAAATATCAAACGTAGTCTTATAGTCAAGTCAAGTCAAAGTGTTAGTAAATATGGTCTCCTAGTCAAGTCAAAGTGTTAGTAAATATGGTCTTCTAGTCAAGTCAAAGTTGTTCCTAAATTCAAGCCTAGTCAAAGTAGTCCCTAATTACAACTCCAAATTTTACACTATAAATACACTAGCCTACCATTCAACTCTTTATACCATTAAAAAAAAAAAACATTATTATCCCATCTCCCATATACTAAAGTTTTCATCCGTCATTATCTCCTCTAGCTAGTTTCGAGTTTTCCAAGGCATTATTACTAAGTGTTTGCACGCTCAATAAAACGCACGAACTCATTATGCACCTAAGGTGAGTTTACATAGCCCCCTTTTCTATTTTATATTTTTGGGGTGAAACATGTTTAAACATTTTATACACTATCATTTACTCATTTTTACATTGTTGAAACTTGTGATTCAATTACACTATCATTTACTCATTCTATCATTTGACTGTAACAAAAAGACACAGTACAATCATTAACATTGATCAAGCCGCCTGTTTAGATTATAGCGCTATAGGTCTGACAAACCCATTCCCCCGCATAAATTCAGGGATGATCGATAACAGTTACACTTTTACTAACTTGCGAGTTAGGTCTCAGTCGACACAAGGTTTGATTGTACAAAAGACGCATTGTTACATGTCGGACTCATATTCTATCATTACTCATTATTATACTTCAACTATGATTGCTATACAACATATTGTTTTCAACTATATGCAAAAACCTATGTATTCTCACCTACTATTTATAGTTGACCCCCCCCCCATCTTTCCAACTTAACATGTTTTAGGTTTATATGCTATTGGAAGTTGTACAAGTCTTGGAACACGTAGGAGCTTTGGACTTAGTTTATATTATTCAAGCTTTTGTAATCATTACTTGTAAGATAAATTGTAAATTGTTTAATATTATTAAACTTTCATTTGGTACCATGAGCTATTGAACAATCATCACTACGTGACATCCCGATGTTTCCGCCATCGGTTGGGGTGTTACAGATTGGTATCAGAGCCATGGTTATAGGGAATTAGGTTATTAGAAAAATAATCTAGTCTATAACCATAGGATTATAATCAGTACTTGCTCCTTTTACTTGCAACCCTACTTGTTTCTATTCTCTATCTCCCTCCTACTTCTTATCCTTACTTTAGTCCCTACAAGAAGAGTGCTCTCCATCACAAGATATACTCTTAGACTAGTAGGACAAATCCTCAGGTTTAGCCTGAACCACCTTGAAGATCTCGTCGAAGTTCTAAATTTTAATAACGAACACGTGCAATCTGGAAGGGTGAACGCCTGTATTCTGAGTTTTCTGTCTAGGACTGGCATTGTGCATAAATCCCAATCAGACGAGGGACCCGGATGCCTACCTGGGAATTCTCGGGATGAGTGTTCACTTATAGGCTAAAGCATGTCTTCACTATGTTATTAGAATCTAGAAGTTTTGATAAGTCAACGTTTTCGTTTATTCGTTTTAATTAATGAATAAATGATTACACTCACTTTCCTTAAACTAAGCTCTAAAATCTCAAAATTTTACAGCTTAAATCAATCTCATTTCATAACCATCTATGGATTTCACAATCACACTTCACCTTACCATCTTAGCCACTTTTTAAATATTCGACACCCTACCCAAATCATATTATTTCATTTCTCCACATGTTACTTATTTTTTAAAAAACTATAACCTCATACCTTAGCACAAACTAAAGATTTCTAAATCTTGTTGTATTTTCATTACCTAGTAACTTTACAAAGTACATATTTTTGACAAAAGATGTCCTCGAACTTAAATTCAGTTGTTTATTTATTGACGTAACAAACAATTTTCTATATAATGCTTTAAACTATTAAAAATCACTTAATAGAACCTTGATCTTCAAAACCTAATGTCATGTTTGAAATCTCCAACTAACGGGAATATTTTAATCAAAGCCCACTTAGCTTGTACCATTTAACAACTTTTGCTTTATGTATAAAACCAATTTTGAAAATAAGATTTTTTTATAGGAATAATATCTAGTCTCTAAATTCTCCATCGACACTCACTCATTTTCAACTTGTTCAAAATTTTACAATATTTGGCATATACCACAATCATGTTTTCTTATAAACTTGATTATAACCTTTGATCCAAACCCCAAAATTTACACTGCTACATAATCTCCTTACTATAAAATAAACTCTTTATCAACTATCTTCACATTCACTATCTCTCACAACCTTGATTCTGCTTCAAGATTTTTCATCATCCCCTCAAGAACTAAATTCATATCCTTCACCTTCTCACACATGAGCTAGTTACCCATGATAACCAAACTATTGAAACTTGATTGCGTGTTGCATCAAACATAATCCTTAGTTATACATGAGGATTCGACTATCTACCATATTTGAACATTTGAAACTAGAATTCATGGAATATAAACTATTTGCTATAGACACACCTAGAGTCATTAACCTTGTCTAGGGCAACTCTATTACAACTCGTATGCTATACTTGATACTTGATTGCTTACATGTACATATTATCAATTTGCAATTCATGTGTGTAATAATTGGTACACTTAATCAAACAACTGATAGAGGATGAAGTACTTGCTCAACAGTTAGTAGAGTACCAAATAACCTACTCAACGATTGGTAGAGGTCATCATGCCTGCTCAACAGTCGGTAGAGGCCCTACAACCTGCTCAACGACTGGTAGAGGCTATCGCACATGCTCAACAATCGGTAGAGGTTCTTACTCACTAACTGGTAGAGGTCTTTTTCCTGCTCAACAGTTGGACTTATTTTTGGATACATTGTATACGATTCAATCACAAGGCTATTTTGCATTACTTACATGTGTGTTTAGAGTCATAGAAGGACACAAAACCCTAATGTAAGGTAAATTGGTGATTGCGGTCCGGAACGTAATCATGAATTTACAGGTATATTAAGGTAGTGTGAAATTCTATTAAGGTTTTGGGAGATACCCCATATGTTTTCGAAGTATCAGAGGTGTGATGGGTTAGCTGCGGTACACCCTATATATAAACACTAATGATACGTGGAAAGGGATACTGTAGGGTCAGACCAATAACAAACCCTAGTTATTTGGTAGTCCATCTAGCATTTATGGTTATCTTATACATTCCTTAAACTCTTACCCTACTCTGAACCATAGTCACCCTAACTATCCTCAACACTATTCAAATGTTTCTTCTTAAAATAAACTTCGGGACGAAGTTCCTAAAAGTAGGGGAGACTGTAACATCACACAAATTTTCTTTATATATATATATATATAGAACTCCCTCGTTTATTCATCCGATTCATGTTTACAGTATCTTTACCATCCATTTTGTTATTTTTTTTGTTTAAATAATGACTTATAATCAATATTAAATTGGATTGTATTAAAAATTCTGATTTAAAAACGTTAAAAAAATGTTTGCCTGTGCCAGGATTCGAACCCGAGTCCCTGGCGGGCTAAACCTTAACCACACCACACAAACCACTACACCATTTGGTGTTTTGTGATGTTAATTAAAACCAATTAAACTTAAGCCCTTTCAAGGTCCCTTAGTCAAACCTGAAAAGTCAAACGTAGTCTTCTAGTCAAGTCAAGTCAAAGTGTTAGTAAATATGGTCTCCTAGTCAAGTCAAAGTGTTAGTAAATATGGTCTCCTAGTCAAGTCAAAGTGTTAGTAAATATGGTCTCCTAGTCAAGTCAAAGTGTTAGTAAATATGGTCTTCTAGTCAAGTCAAAGTTGTTCCTAAATTCAAGCCTAGTCAAAGTAGTCCCTAATTACAACTCCAAATTTTACACTATAAATACACTAGCCTACCATTCAACTCTTTATACCATTCAAAAAAAAAACATTATTATCCCATCTCCCATATACTAATGTTTTCATCCGTCATTATCTCCTCTAGCTAGTTTCGAGTTTTCCAAGGCATTATTACTAAGTTTTGCACGCTCAATAAAACGCACGAACTCATTATGCACCTAAGGTGAGTTTACATAGCCCCTTTTTCTATTTTATATTTTTGGGGTGAAACATGTTTAAACATTTTATACACTATCATTTACTCATTCTTACATTGTTGAAATTTGTGATTTAATTACACTATCATTTACTCATTCTATCATTTGACTGTAACAAAAAGACACAGTACAATCATTAACATTGATCAAGCCGCCTGTTTAGATTATAGCGCTATAGGTCTGACAAACCCATTCCCCCGCATAAATTCAGGGATGATCGATAACAGTTACACTTTTACTAACTTGCGAGTTAGGTCTCAGTCGACAAAAGGTTTGATTGTACAAAAGACGCATTGTTACATGTCGGACTCATATTCTATCATTACTCATTATTATACTTCAACTATGATTGCTATACAACATATTGTTTTCAACTATATGCAAAAACCTATGTATTCTCACCAACTATTTATAGTTGACCCCCCATCTTTCCAACTTAACATGTTTCAGGTTTATATGCTATTGGAAGTTGTACAAGTCTTGGAACACGTAGGAGCTTTGGACTTAGTTTATATTATTCAAGCTTTTGTAATCATTACTTGTAAGATAAATTGTAAATTGTTTAATATTATTAAACTTTCATTTAGTACCATGAGCTATTGAACAATCATCACTACGTGACATCCCGATGTTTCCGCCATCGGTTGGGGTGTTACAGATGTGATGTTTACATGCTAGTTATGCTATTTTGGAAAAACGCTTGCATTCGGGACGGTTAGGATGATAATAAATTGGGGTTTTTTGCTTGAAATAGTTTGATAAATGTTTTGGGTTTAATATTGGGTGTTCCCACATGTTTCGGATCTGATTTGGAGGGTTAAACGCGCAAAAAGGTGAAATGGTGCAGCAGGGCGATTAGGGGATCCCTAATCGCCTATAATAGGGGCGATTGGCCCCAATCGCATGTTACATGAGGTGATTGGGAGCCTAATCGCTATTATGTTCATGTGATTACAATCCTAATCACCAGTTGACTTTTCCTAATTGCATGTTTGATTCCTAATCGCGTGTACTACTGTTATATGTGTATTTTAACATCCCGGAACACGGTTTGACACCTAGGAACATGTTAGGAACCCCGTGACATGCCTAATAACTTGGTAATACGTGTTCGGACTTGTTTAAGCGTTAATTGGGCGTTATGCTAGATAGGGTGAATTTTTGCGCATGCTAAGTGTTTAATTGCATATGTTGCATGATTTCTTGTATGTGGCTAACACGTGGGATGTCGGGTCACCAATGGGATGTCGGGTCTTGTCTGGTCGGGTCGGTTTACCGTTCAAACATGTTTTCAACATACACAGTCACGGTCTGGACAATTTGGGGACTGATTAGCCCTCGGGTTAGTAGTCATCACAGTTATGTAAACTCATTGATAGGTCGCCACTAGTAGGGACAATTACACACGTATCGGATTTCTATTTTACTGAGGATGCACTCTAAGGTGAGTTTCACGGCCCCTCTTTTATACACTTTTCTCTCGGGGGAGAAGCATGCCACACGTTTTAACAAATACAACGTTTATGTTTTGAAACAAAACGTTTTTGCAACGCAGCGCTTTTGAAACACAACGCTTTTGAAACACAACGCTTTAGAAACGCAACGCTTTTGAAACGCAACGCTTTTGAAACATAACGCTTTGAAACGCAACGCTATTGGAAACGCAACGCTTTTGGAAACGCAACGCTTGTTTTAAATTACTATACGACAAAACTCGAAGTCCCTAATAAAAACCATGAATGTGCGGGGCACAACGGGGGAAATGTGGATATATCTATTGGGCTTGACGAACCCCACCCGACGGTTGGGAACCAGGCGGGTGCATATTGTCTCTATTTTCGGCAACTCAAACACGGGCAGCAACACATGCAACGCTTGTCAGTAATGGTTTCGGCAACACAGTCGTAGTAGTAAGGAAACATTTGTTATTTACTTAAAGGTTTGCATACTTGGTACTTTTGATGAAACTCTTTACGCTTAAAATGCTTTGTGAACTTAAAACCTGTGAACTCACCAGCATTATATGTTGACTTCTTTTGGCATGTTTTCTCAGGTCGCTAAGGTAGCAGCATTAAGTTTAGGCGCACGGAGTCTCACGACGTCTAGGACCCGTACTGGGGGACGCCGTGGTGGCGGCGGGGGCCGCATGGGCGGTGGACGAGGTGGTGGGAACATGTAACACCTCGAGGTGTTACAGGTCTTGTTAACGGGTCGGGTCATACCCGACTATCCTATTATTTAAATTATAATTATTTAATTTAAATTATCTTGGCCAAACGCTCCCTATTCGGCATTTAGAATTACAGCTAAACACCCTTGTGCAGCCTAATAACCGTTACCAAACACCCGAGTTTCAGTTATTATCCTCGTTGCCAAACACCCCTTGTTTTACACCTTCTCTTAAAACCTTGCTTTTCCTTCCTTTGTCTGCATAAACTCACGAGAACACACACACACTTGTGTGTGTTTATGGTAGCCGACAGAAGCCCTCCCCGGATCACCCTCTCCGGCCGCCGCCGCTTCTTCTCCGGTGAGTCTTTCACCTTCTGTCGTCATCACCAAAGCATCAAAAGCCCTTCTCTTTTGTAACCGGTAACCTCCTCCCCCTAAATATCAAACCACTCGCTAACCATCTTCGTGTCGTTTATTTGTGTTATCATACCCGGACAGTCACCATGCTATGGAGACTGTCAATCGGCTTTTCTTATTATCGAACCCAACCTATTGTATTCCGATATCCAGCTTGCTCCTGTTACGAGCCAACGAACCACCACACCTCTGTTTTATAACCAGACAGTCACCAGACTGTGGTGACTGTCGTCGGCGTCTTTTCTGTCCCCTGCTCCGATTATAAACGTGTGACCGTTCATCCTCTGTTCTGTGGAGCAAAACCAAGACAGTCACCGGTCTTGGTGACTGTCGTCTGTGGTCACTAAATTCATCCGATAACCCACAGTTATCGGGTCTGGATATCACCGGTTGACTATATTCAGTCAAACCCAAGTCCTGTTTTGATAACAGGTCACCTTAACTGTCTGTTGTTGTCTTGAGAAACCCTTTTCGAAATCACCTTATCAACCTTAATCGAATAACAGATAACCGATTACCTTCACTCGTTTATTATTTTCATCGGTAACCTTCCTGTTCCAGGTTTGTACTCGTGAACCTTCACTCGTAGTCCGATCGTGGTCCGGTTAATCTCCGATCTATTTCGGTTATGATTCAGAATACAAATCCTAAAGGTATAATCTTAACAGTAATTTTATTGGTATTAATAATTGATACCCGATTATAATACTGTTTCCATGATTATTGCGAGGTACCGTTAATTAAATCAGAGAGTTAAACCGATACCGAGTCGATTCAGTGACTCGGTCAACTACCGGAATAGAACCCGGTCCAATAACTAGACGAGGATTATTAGAATTATACGAATATATATATATAATACGAATAACGTACGGACTTGATAATAATAATAATAATAAGAGAATAATAATTATATATAAAATATATATATGTTTATATATATACGATTCGATATATAAAACGATATACTAGACTCGAGTTAATAATAATATGCTCTGCCGAACCATCATCCGGGTAAGTTCATGTCTAGAGTTCTTTAGGTTCATGTGCCAAGCTGTAATGGCCAGCTATATTAGCTACGAGTGCCAAGCTGTAATGGCCAGCTAGATTTAGGAAGTCCGTGTCATGTCAATAATGTTTTCGGACTATCTAATATATACCGAATTCTATATGTATAAATTGTATATATGATATATATCCTAAGTATTACAATCTAACAAGTCCCACGCGTAAAACGTATCCGTATATATGACATATAATTGTAATAAGAGAGACTATAGAAGATTATACGCAAACCTGTGAGTATCGTGAACTCCCCACTTTTACTGTTTTAATAATGTTTTCGGGGGAATACATGTCGTTTTTAAGAAAACATAATAATGCTTTACATAAAAGAATGATTACTAATAAAAATTATATAATAGAAAGGGGATAATAGAAACGACAAGGACAGTACTGACCGGTATATCGCCATTTCCTTTCTTGTCCAACTAGAGGACAAGAACCAGTCTTACCCGAGTAGAGGGTAGGAATAATTATATTTACCACAAATAGAGTGGTACCATCGATGGGAATGGCAACTAATAGAATATAATCGGAATAATATATTAGAGTTAACATATAATCGAATTGATATAATAGAATATATTTCCCCCTCTAGAAGTTATAATTGTAAAGCATGTTTTTACAAAAGAAGGTTTTATATAAAAGAATTATCCATAAACTAACTGGCCATTCGCTTTATAAAATACACGACCTCACCAACTTTATGTTGACAGAAACTATTTTTGGCATGCGTTCAGGTAACCCAACAGATATGATGACGTGGATCCTGGAAGAGTCAAGACTGTTATTATCCTAAATTCCGCTGCGTAGCTCCGATAACCCGACCCGACGACCCGGCTCCGACAGCCAGGGTCGTTACTGGTGGTATCAGAGCGGCGCTTAATGACAGTCTTGAAGTCTTTACTAATCCAGGCTCTACCAGAAATGTCTTTTAAAAGAAACTTTGATTAGAAATATATATAAAGTAAAAGAATATTAGACGATAAAAATTTTGGGTACCTAAATGCCAAACCATTATAAAGTTGGTGAAAACCATAAAAGTATACTAGAAATTAAAACGAATCCACTACAGGATATTACTAGAATGATTTTGTGGGGTAAATTGACAATTATGTACACAATTGTGAATTTACATTCACATCTAATTTCTGGGAAATCTTACAGGATATTAAGGCTGTAAGAATTGAGAAACAATATAGAAGAAAAACCATAATATTAAAAGAAACCAGAAAGTAAATCGAGAAATAAATAAGAAATGAATAAAGTTATAAAAAGTATATATATGTTTATATAGAAAAATATATAGATCATAAAACATAAATCATCCATCGTTGATTCAAGAAACTTCATATAAGTTTATTGAATTATTCCAGTCTCAGTGGCTATTTATATCCGATTTCCGATCATTAACCTTGTGGTTGTTCCCATAATTATAAATAAAATACAAATATTATGCTCCAACTTGAACATTCCTATGATCAAGCTTCCCGAAATATTATTTTTATAAAATCCGATATGCTAGAGACATACGAATATTGTGTTTCTAAAGAATTCCCTCCAATCTTTTTAATCGAAAATTAGAAAAATTCCCACGGTAATATCGATTGTTTTTAAAAAAATTCCTTCTGAATATTTGAGTAATTTACTGGATTTATTCCTAGATATTTCCGTTCGATAAATCAAGTCACAGTTTTCCTAAGCCCGTTTAGTTTTCTTCGCGTGGGATTAATATGTTTAAGAGTAACTCGAACCCATTTCAGTCCATTCTAAGCTATGTTTTCTAAATATCCCGATGCGTAAGATCTTTTCAAGAATATTTATTCTAATAGATAATCTATCCTAAGAAAGGATCCCATGATATTAATCCAACCATATTGCCAAACCTTAGAAGTTTTCTCAAATCGATCTATATTAGCAATTCCATTCATTACCAGTATCTTTCATTTGTCGTCAGATCTTTGACATTAACATTAAACAGTATTGCTATTGTTGCCCTCCCTAGAAACTATATTTCGACATATGAAATCCTATAGTATCACTGCAGCATCAGTTTACCAGAGTATATTTCACATCATATCTGGTACCATTTTTCTTGAAAATCTTTAGTCGAATCCGTATGTCTAAGCCAAGAATCTTTTCGACATAATTCTATATACATGTCCGATTGTATAATTCCTCGATATTTATTCCAATAAGAACTGCGAATATTATATACTCCGTTTTATAATCTAAAAATCTCTTTGTGTATAAGAATCTCAGCTATATCATATCTTCTATATTTTCCTTCAAGAATTAAGTAATATTTCGGACAGAAATATTATTATCCCAGAATTCCGTGATAGAAATATTTTTGAAACCTATCTGAAGAAACCGAATTCTTACTCGCTCGATCATACGACAATATAAGTACCGTCTTAATCCTATGACTCAGATAAGTCAGAAAGATCAAAAGATTGGAGAGTTATATTTGATATCTTTTGACACGAACCAATTCTTGAATGATTGACAGTCTATTTCGTTAGACTCGGATCAACATGTTTTCTTCCAAAATATATAATTTCGAACCCAAGAGAAAATAAAGAACAGAATATCGGAATAATATGTAAAGGACACATACCTATTGTGATTAAAATAAACGAATACTGGAATGTTAGGTGAGGTGGAATAGTAATTATGGTTGCAAACATAATTATGAACGCCACAGGCACAGGAACATTCGAGTAGGAGTTTATCGAGATCACAGTATGTTTGGGTCACGAACATATTAAGAGAAATAATAAGAAAACAATAATAAGAAGAAATATAAATCCGAACTATCAGCGTATCGTATGTATCTGGAGAATACGACCATATCATTGGCAATCTAGTTGAAATTTCTTCGTGAAATACGACTAAAAATATGTTCGCAGAATAAAAACCATCGCTCGGTTAAATTCTATGAATCAAAGAAATCATTTTATTGATTTTTGATTGCCAACCAAAATATAAAAACAAAGATAGTGCATGTCCTTTGTACAATCCAGGTGGTAAAAGATATCCGGACCCTTACGGAAGGTATATCCGGACATTTGTCACCAAGCCATCTTTGAAAGGATATATACTACTATGAACAAATCTTCGCAGTCACTTCGTATAAAAACTCACGTGAGTTATAGTATAATCAAATGGGTAAAACGGTCAAGTGTTACCAAGTTTGAAATTTACGAAGTCATGGAAGAATTGTTAAATTCTTAAGAATATAACAGATAAAAATCTATATGGATTCAGAAACCGGAAATGGCAGAATCCAATGAATTATCAAAAGTAATAATTTAATGAATATATCGAAATATAATTGATACCAAGCGGAATCGCGTAGAGATTCGCAAGGTATAATCGAAGTGAAAACGAAAAATGAATAGAATTATGCTCATTTTTCCAGTGAAACTCTCTGGCCAAGGAATGACGGAATTCCTGTTCCGAGTTAAAGGCTGTGAGAGACAATTTAAGAAATCACTGTTCTGACAAGAACTATCTATACGAATATCCAGATGAAATAAGCTTCGCTTATAATAAGTTGGATTAAGAACATATGACAGATTGCCAATATATAAATTTACTTGAAAGTGTATTCAGACACTGAAAGTATAGACTGTAACCGAAAATTATAAAAGAATTATTCCAAGCAAGCGTATATTATAGAAATAATGGATTTATAGTGTCTACTATAAATGAGTATCAGTATTTGCTTGGATATAAAAGAATATAAATAGATAAATAAAAGAATATAAATCGATGAATAAAAGAAAATTAATCGATAAATAAAAAGAAATTATAGAATATTTTATCGAGAGTGTCGACGAATTCCGAAATAGTGTAAAGAAGAATCTATAGAGAAATACTTAACGCAATAAGTATTTAAATCCGAATGACAATCATGATTCTGAGAAAGAATAATTGATGCATTGCCATAAGAATCTTAAGTCAAAGAATCGTAACAACAATTGTTACAAGTAGATTCAAAGACTATAAAGATAAAGTTACATATATTGACTGTAGAATTGTGAAAGACCTCATTCACAATAATACAATAAGAAAAGTAAAATAATATGTATTGAGATACAATGCAGTCAATCATCAATGAAATAGTCAGTAAGATTATTATCGATGATTAAAGAAAAATCTCAATGACCAATCTTAGTAGATCAAGATAATAAAAAGAAATTGTTGAAACCGTGTAATTCAACAAGTTCAATTAGTCTTTTCAGGTACCTCTAGACTCCGGATAAGATACGTCTAACGATCTGAGAAACCTCCTAAGTATATCTACGAATAGATGTTAACTAAGAGGTCAATCATATTACACCAATATAGATAGAACTTACAGGATAGAATTCGTAAGAAATAATCTGATAGTTATGAGAAATCACTTCTACTCTCTGAGAATCAGAACTACAATGATGGTAAATCCTAAAGTTCGAATATAAGAGGTAGTAGCTCGGATCCTATTCAAATCCAGATGATAATGAAGGGATTCCGTATCTATCTCCTAAGAACTATATAGAATCCATCATTGTAAATGAATTCGAATATTAAACGATGTTATATCGTATCACTTTGAGACTCTAGTAATGTTTGCTGGAGGTTTGTAAATCTTTCAGAAGAAAAACAATTAGAATCTCAAAGTATGTTTGGATTGTCTTTATATAAGAATGATATTCAGTCTGTTTCTCACTCTAATGAGAAATAAGATAAGAAGAATGTTCATAGTATAAAGAAAAATATCAATTTATACGAAAAACCATGACTATAGCAAGAAAGGTTAAAACGTGATTAGTAGAATGATCAAGATGTGGTCTTACAGATTGACATTTCTAAATCATACAGTATTATATTGATATGAGATTGGTTTCCTCGTAAACCAATAGAACTTATCATGTCTCGATGACAATTGTAACATCCTTATAGATTAAGGGTGTAAAGGACAAGATCACTCAAATTTCGGGGACGAAATTTCCTAAGGGGGGGGGGGGGAGAATGTAACACCTCGAGGTGTTACGGGTCTCGTTAACGGGTCGGGTCATACCTGACTATCCTATTACTTAAATTATAATTATTTAATTTAAATTATCTTGGCCAAACGCTCCCTATTCGGCATTTAGAATTACAGCTAAACACCCTTGTGCAGCCTAATAACCGTTACCAAACACCCGAGTTTCAGTTATTATCCTCGTTGCCAAACACCCCTTGTTTTACATCTTCTCTTAAAACCTTGCTTCTCCTTCCTTTGTCTGCATAAACTCACGAGAACACACATACTTGTGTGTGTTTATGGCAGCTGACAGAAGCCCTCCCCGGATCACCCTCTCCGGCCGCCGCCGCTTCTTCTCCGGTGAGTCTTTCACCTTCTGTCGTCATCACCAAAGCATCAAAAGCCCTTCTCTTTTGTAACCGGTAACCTCCTCCCCCTAAATATCAAACCACTCGCTAACCATCTTCGTGTCGTTTATTTGTGTTATCATACCCGGACAGTCACCAAGCTATGGTGACTGTCAATCGGCTTTTCTTATTATCGAACCCAACCTATTGTATTCCGATATCCACCTTGCTCCTGTTACGAGCCAACGAACCACCACACCTCTGTTTTATAACTGGACAGTCACCAGACTGTGGTGACTGTCGTCGGCGTCTTTTCTGTCCCCTGCTCCAATTATAAACGTGTGACCGTTCATCCTCTGTTCTGTGGAGCAAAACCAAGACAGTCACCGGTCTTGGTGACTGTCGTCTGTGGTCACTAAATTCATCTGATAACCCATAGTTATCGGGTCTGGATATCACTGGTTGACTATATTCAGTCAAACCCAAGTCCTGTTTTGATAACCGGTCACCTTAACTGTTTGTTGTTGTCTTGAGAAACCCTTTTCGAAATCACCTTATCAACCTTAATCGAATAACAGATAACCGATTACCTTCACTCGTTTATTATTTTCATCGGTAACCTTCCTGTTCCCGGTTTGTACTCGTGAACCTTCACTCGTAGTCCGATCGTGGTCCGGTTAATCTCCGATCTATTTCGGTTATGATTCAGAATACAAATCCTAAAGGTATAATCTTAACAGTAATTTTATTGGTATTAATAATTGATACCCGATTATAATACTGTTTCCATGATTATTGCGAGGTACCGTTAATTAAATCGGAGAGTTAAACCGATACCGAGTCGATTCAGTGACTCGGTCAACTACCGGAATAGAACCCGGTCCAATAACTAGACGAGGATTATTAGAATTATACGAATATATATATATAATACGAATAACGTACGGACTTGATAATAATAATAAGAGAATAATAATTATATATAAAATATATATGTTTATATATATATACGATTCGATATATAAAACGATATACTAGACTCGGGTTAATAATAATATGCTCTGCCGAACCATCATCCGGGTAAGTTCGTGTCTAGAGTTCTTTAGGTTCGTGTGCCAAGCTGTAATGGCCAGCTTTATTAGCTACGAGTGCCAAGCTGTAATGGCCAGCTAGATTTAGGATGTCCGTGTCGTGTCAATAATAAACCCCGGGTTTAGGACTATCTAATATATACCGAATTCTATATGTATAAATTGTATATATGATATATATGCTAAGTATTACAATCTAACAAGTCCCACGCGTAAAACGTATCCGTATATATATGACATATAATTGTAATAAGGGAGACTATAGAAGATTATACGCAAACCTGTGAGTATCGTGAACTCCCCACTTTTACTGTTTTATTAATGTTTTCGGGGGAATACATGTCGTTTATAAGAAAACATAATAATGCTTTACATAAAAGAATGATTACTAATAAAAGTTATATAATAGAAAGGGGATAATAGAAACGACAAGGATAGTACTGACCGGTATATCGCCATTTCCTTTCTTGTCCAACTAGAGGACAAGAACCAGTCTTACCCGAGTAGAGGGTAAGAATAATTATATTTACCACAAATAGAGTGATACCATCGATGGGAATGGCAACTAATAGAATATAATCGGAATAATATATTAGAGTTAACATATAATCGAATTGATATAATAGAATATATTTCCCCCTCTAGAAGTTATAATTGTAAAGCATGTTTTTACAAAAGAAGGTTTTATATAAAAGAATTATCCATAAACGAACTGGCCATTCGCTTTATAAAATACACGACCTCACCAACTTTATGTTGACAGAAACTATTTTTGGCATGCGTTCAGGTAACCCAACAGATATGATGACGTGGATCCTGGAAGAGTCAAGACTGTTATTATCCTGAATTCCGCTGCGTAGCTCCGATAACCCGACCCGATGACCCGGCTCCGACAGCCAGGGTCGTTACAGAACATCACCATGACTCAGGCGGAGGTGGATAGCATGTTGCAGCAGCAGTTGAACATTGCGTTGGCTGCTTTTCAGGCTGCTCAGCAAACCCTAGGAAACACTAATCAGATGCAGTCTGGATGCACCTATAAGAAGTTCATGGACTGCAAGCCCCATAACTTCAATGGGACTGAAGGGGCAGTGGGACTGCTCCGGTGGTTGGAGAAGATCGAATTGGTGTTTGCTATGTGCAACTGTCCCGACGCTGATCGCGTCAAATATGCTTTTGCTACTCTGGAGGGACATGCGTTGACCTGGTGGAACTCTACCACTGCTAACCTTGGCCTGGGTGAGGCCAATGCTATGTCATGGTCTGAGTTTTTTCTGATGTTGTGAGCTGAGTATTGCCCGAGAGACGAGATTATGAAGTTAGAGCACGAGTTCTGGAACCTGAAGATGGTTAGATCGGAAATCAAGGAGTTTACTGCTAGGCACAACGAGTTGGCTGTGATGTGCCCCGGTTTGGCTACACCAGAGTACCAAAGGATTGAGCACTACGTTGCAGGGTTAGTGCCGGAGATTGCGGGGCTTGTTGCCGCTGCTGATCACACTACTATGTTGGCCACTGTTCAGGCAGCTCACAAGCTGACCAACATGAAGGTTGCTGAGGGCGTTCTACTTCCGAGGGGTGCCGCTGTGAAAGCCCCTGCGGACAACAAGAGGAAGTGGGAGAGTGCTGGGAAGAACATTGGGTCGTCTCAACAGCAGGTTAAGAGGCAGGACGTTGTGGGAGCGTCATCTGAGCAAAAGACTGGGGGTTATGTTGGTAAGAGTCCGAAGTGTAACACGTGTGGGTATCACCATGTTGGGAGTTGCGATGAGTTTTGATGTAAACGTTGTCAGCGAGTCGGTCACTTGGCTAAGGATTGTAGGGCCAATCTTCAGCCAAAACGGACTCAGGTGGTTGTCCCCTCTCCTGCTCCTCGGGGAAACCATGGGTGTTTTAACTGTGGAGAGAGTGGACACTTCAAGCGGGATTGTCCCAAGCTGAAGCAAGGCGAGGGTAGCGGTCGAACTACTCGTGCTCATGCTTACGTCATTGGTGCTAGGGAGAACGTGGAGGATCCTGATACTGTTATTGGTGAGTTCTCTTTTCTTGCTATTTGTTGTGCTCTGGTTGCTTTCATTCGTATTGTTTGGCGTTTCGCATTCATCGAGTGTCTTCAGTATTAAGTTTGGTTATCATTTTGCATTCATGGGTTTGATGTGGGTTTTTTGGAGATGCTACTTAGGCGGTACCGGTGTGTCATTTATACCGATCACAGTAGTCTCCAGTAGGCCTTCGATCAGGAGGATTCGTTATTTTGCATTCAACTTGGGGAGGGAGGTTCCCCGGCATGGAGTATCCGTTGCTATCATTCTTCGTTCGCAGTTATCCTTTCGTTTGCATTCTGGGAGACGATACTTGGGTTAGGTCGACACTCATTACTGTCAGAGAGTGAATCTCGGGGCGAGATTCCTTTCAACAGAGGGATGATGTGACGACCGGGAAAATTTTTCTTTTATCGCTTCGTTCTCTTTGACTTCGGGAAATTTTCGGGACGAAAATTCTTTCAACGGGGGGATGATGTGACACCCGACACGTTTAGGTTAACATTTTATATAACACATAAGTCTACCTTAGCAAAAAAATGTTTTCAAACATACTTAACTAGGTCAGTTGAGTCGTTATGATGGTTACGAGAATCATCGGGAGTCGTTAAAGTGATCCACGGGATCATTAGGAATCGGTCCATAACCATGTGAACACGGATTGGTGATTTGTAGAATCGCCAGGTTTAACGCACACACGTAAATCTCGAGTCCCGGGAATTGGTGAACGGATGGGAACGTGTTAGTTATCATGCATTATGTGCTTACAATCATTATATGACTTGTCGGTATGTGAATACGTGTTTATATGTGTTAAAATAGTGATTACGTGTAATTGCATGACATTATAGGTGATTACGCGTAATTGCATGACATTATAGGTGATTACGCGTAATTGCATGACATTATAGGTGATTACGCGTAATTGCATGTAAATAGGGGGTGATTTGCCTAATTGAATGCTGATAGGGGGTGATTGGCCCAATTGCATGCTGATAGGGGGTGATTGGCCTAATCGCCAGTAAATCATGCGATTGGGGGATATTTATAGGCGATTAGAGCTCCAATCGCTAGTAGTACATGCGATTTGGAATCCTAATCGCCTGTACTGCTGCGTAATCGCCTAACGCATGTCTAACGACTAGAAACGCCTATAAACACCACCCTTATGTTGTAAAACATCATTTGTGAAACCCTAATACACCCCAAAGCCATCCCACACCTTATCCAACCTCTGGAACACGTTTTTGCTCAAGAAATCACCTTTCCAAGCCTTACACCTCATAATCTTGCAATTTCAAGGTGTGTTCTTCATCCCAAACCTTTGTAATGATATTGTTTTGCTCCCTAAAGGTCCAAACCTGGTTTCTAAACATTTGTGTCTTTAAAAACTCATTAAAATCAGTTTCTAAACAAACCCAAACCTCTATGCTTGTTATATGTGATGTATTCATGCAAGATAGGATGTTTATTGTTTAAGCATGATCATTCTTATGTTATTGATATGTTTCTGATCTAAATGAGTTATTATGATGTCAACCTAGGAGTTTGAAGGTTCATAGATGTGTATTATTGATAATAGGCGTTTTGACCCGTTTGAATGATTATGAATTATTGATGATGATATGTTGTGTTTTGTTGATTGTTTAAGGTTAGGGTTTACTTTAGGATGATGCTAGAACAGTAGGATAATGTCAGACAACGTCGTTATGTGATGAAATCTGGATATTTGCTATTTAGGGTAAGTTTTGCATGTTGATGTGATGTTTACATGCTAGTTATGCTATTTTGGAAAAACGCTTGCATTCGGGACGGTTAGGATGATAATAAATTGGGGTTTTTTGCTTGAAATAGTTTGATAAATGTTTTGGGTTTAATATTGGGTGTTCCCACATGTTTCGGATCTGATTTGGAGGGTTAAACGCGCAAAAGGGCGAAATGGTTTAGCAGGGCGATTAGGGGATCCCTAATCGCCTATAATAGGGGCGATTGGCCCCAATCGCATGTTACATGAGGCGATTGGGAGCCTAATCGCTATTATGTTCATGTGATTACAATCCTAATCACCAGTTGACTTTTCCTAATTGCATGTTTGATTCCTAATCGCGTGTACTGCTGTTATATGTGTATTTTAACATCCCGGAACACGGTTTGACACCTAGGAACATGTTAGGAACCCCGTGACATGCCTAATAACTTGGTAATACGTGTTCGGACTTGTTTAAGCGTTAATTGGGCGTTATGCTAGATAGGGTGAATTTTTGCGCATGCTAAGTGTTTAATTGCATATGTTGCATGATTTCTTGTATGTGGCTAACACGTGGGATGTCGGGTCACCAATGGGATGTCGGGTCTTGTCTGGTCGGGTCGGTTTACCGTTCAAACATGTTTTCAACATACACAGTCACGGTCTGGACAATTTGGGGACTGATTAGCCCTCGGGTTAGTAGTCATCACAGTTATGTAAACTCATTGATAGGTCGCCACTAGTAGGGACTATTACACACGTATCGGATTCCTGTTTTACTGAGGACGCACTCTAAGGTGAGTTTCACGGCCCCTCTTTTATACACTTTTCTCTCGGGGGAGAAGCATGCCACACGTTTTAACAAATACAATGTTTATGTTTTGAAACAAAACGTTTTTGCAACGCAGCGTTTTTGAAACACAACGCTTTTGAAACACAACGCTTTAGAAACGCAACGCTTTTGAAACGCAACGCTTTTGAAACATAACGCTTTGAAACGCAACGCTATTGGAAACGCAACGCTTTTGGAAATGCAACGCTTGTTTTAAATTACTATACGACGAAACTCGAAGTCCCTAATAAAAACCGTGAATGTGCGGGGCACAACGGGGGAAATGTGGATAGATCTATTGGGCTTGACAAACCCCACCCGACGGTTGGGAACCAGGCGGGTGCATATTGTCTCTATTTTCGGCAACTCAAATACGGGCGGCAACACATGCAACGCTTGTCAGTAATGGTTTCGGCAACACAGTCGTAGTAGTAAGGAAACGTTTGTTATTTACTTAAAGGTTTGCATACTTGGTACTTTTGATGAAACTCTTTACGCTTAAAATGCTTTGTGAACTTAAAACCTGTGAACTCACCAGCATTATATGTTGACTTCTTTTGGCATGTTTTCTCAGGTCGCTAAGGTAGCGGCATTGAGTTTAGGCGCACGGAGTCTCACGACGTCTAGGATCCATTTGCATTTCATTTTGAGTATTATCAGACATTCATGTTTTACTTTTGAGTTGTAATAAAGTTTTACGCTTCCGCAAGCGATGGTTGGATTTTTGAAACTTAATGGGCAATTTACGTTGTTTTCATATCATATAGATGTCGTTTATTGTGACCGTTGACTTGGATTCTTGTGTGTCACGCGCCTCGCGGTAAAACCCCGCATGTGGAATTTGAGGGTGTGACATCACATACATGTTTCCATCCCATATTCTTCAGATTTCTTTCCACAATTTTTTGAAAGATTCTTACAATCAAAGGAAAATAGATTACCTATTGATGTGTTGCAAAACACATCTCTTTTCCTATGTATTTTGTATATTATTTGGTCATGTTTTTATTCGTTTCGTGTTGTTTTTATTATATATTTATTTATTTTATTATTTTATAGATGTTCGTGGAAAAGGAGCGTTAAACGAAGAATTTTAATTGAGACACGAACACTTGAGAGCAGGTGGTCATGACCGTTGGAGCGTAAACGAGCAACTTTGGTCAAGTCAAGAACACCCAAGTCAAAAACAAGGAGTACAATAATAATAATAAAAGAAAAAAAAAGAAATAAGATATGAAAACGTGGACTTGGAAAATGGTTTCCAAGATTGTGGGGGCCCAAGAGAATTTATAAACAAGAAAAAAAAACCCTATTCGATATAAAATAAAAGGGAACAGATTATTAAGATTGGAGGCATAATATATCTAGCAGCGGCAGTGGGGATTTGACAAGAGATATAACAGCGGCACATTATATTAATCGAAGAACATCAAGTCAGCCGCCAATTGAAGAAGGCCAAGGACAGCAGCTTTAAAGTCAGATTGTGAGTTTGCATGTAGGATTCTTGGCCTAGGTAGTTGCCTTCTTATCCTGATATTTTCCTCGATTATCCTTGCTGTCAGTTTATCTTGTTTATTTACTTTATTTTATTTTATTTTATTTAATTATTAAAAAAACCAAAAACAATTTTAAACCATTTATTTTAAGTCCTAGTTGAGTCTAGTTTTGTTTTCCATTAGTGTCCTGTGGGTTCGATACTCGGACTTACTTAGTCTGTACTGCATTGATAGGTACACTTGTCTGTCGTGTGGTCTAGTTTGTTGAGTCTGTTTTATATTACTAGGTGTCTAGGTTAGGTATACATTTTTTAGACCATACATAGCACATCAAGTTTTTGGCGCCGCTGCCGGGGACACTTGGCGATTGCGAAACTAGCTTTGATTAGGACTTCGTTGATTAATTGGTCTTATTTGAGTCTTTTTTTTTAGTGTCTAGAGTGTCGTAGGCTTTTATTTTCTTTTTGTGTGCTTGCGTGTTGAGTCAGTTTTTGTTTTTATTTTTCGTGTGTTTGGGTGTCCTTTTTGTTTTGTGTGATTTATTTTATTTTTATCTTGTGCCCGTGATCGTTTTTTTTTAGTGTCTGTATGCAGTGATGACAAGAAGAAAGACTGTAGCAGACCATACACGGGATAAGGCTAGTGATTACATGGGCCAACAATACACGCTAAACATCAGTTTTGGTCCAGGTAAGTGTAGGGATAGGTGGCCCAACGCGTATATGAAAAACGGTGAAAGAAAAGAATTAAACGCGTTGGATATGGGATGGATAAAATATAAGCCACCTGATTGAAATTGCATGAAAAGCCAGTTGTAGAGTTTGTAATATTTTAATGATTAGGATTTTCTTTGTATTTTGTTATTATTTTTGTTTTTGAGTCTTTTTGCAAGTTTTCGTGTTTGCTTAGGCATGAAAAATTACACCATGAATGGATCCTAGATACTTAAGTATATATTTTAATGATTAGGATTTTTGGTGGAGGTTTGGGAAATAGAAGAAAATTTTTCTAAACATTAAATTTGACTAACTTTCTGTGAAAAAAGGTTCTTTGTGTAATGCGGAGAACCTGGGCTGACCTGTTCGTCTCATATGAACAGTAATAACCCCGGAAAGTTATATTTTATTCGCTCGCGACGCGCGCTGAGATCACCAGTGTCCTTCACGTTGCGCGAGTTGATTAGAAAAAAATATTTTCCACCCTGTTTTCTTCCACCACCGTTCACCACCTATTTTACCATCACCCACCACATTCCACCATCTTGCCTTTCAAGTACGTTTTCTGCATTTTTGTATATTGAGTCGGTTGAGTCTGTATTTTTTTTAAAGTCTTTTATTTTTATTTTGAGTCAGTTTTCTCTTAACTCACTTTGGGGGTATCTTCCCTTCAAGTGTGGGGATGATGGAGAGAGTCAGGTTTGAGTCATTGGTTTGTCTAATATATTTTATTGCAGGTTTGGATCTAGCCACCCGTACTCAATCTCCATTCGGGTGGGGACGGTCCAACAATCATTTAAGGCAACCATTTGTTTTTGTATTTTCTTTTTAGTTTTTATTTGTCAGGTTTAAGTCAAAGGCCGCGAATGAAATGCTATACGGCCTGGTTTAGAAGGAAAACTTCAGATCGCTTGCAGCTACATCGCTTATATCCAGGGGAGTCTGTTCCTTTTTGTTGTGTTTTTTTTTCTTCTTTATTTTGTTCTACTCTCACATTGAGGACAATGTGTCGTTCAAGTGTGGGGATGGAGACTTCGTTTTATTTTTAGGTAGTTTGAGTCTTAAATTTTAAAAACATCAAAAAAAAAAAGGCAAAAAAAAAAATGAAAAATTGAAAAATGTCCCTGATTTTTTGTGCATTTTATATGGAAAATGATAGTAAAATTGGGATTTTTGGTTTTCAAAATATTATGTATATGAGAATATAAATAGATTGAAAGCGTGTTTGCTTAAGATGTGTCGGTAGGCCCAGCTAGCTTTGAAAGGTCCTAGGATTGTTCTTAATATACCTTAATAAATCATGAAATCTTGTGGGTTCTCATCTTAGGAGAAACGGTAGAACTGAAACCGCTGATAGTAATTAGAGGTACCACTGTAGTTTGAAAGCCCATATGTATTATTAATTAAATGGCACACTTGATCCTTTTTATGAGAATAAATCCGGTGAAAAGTGGCGCCCGCCAAAAAAAAAATAAAAAAAATCCACATGTCCATCAATTGAGCTTGACAAAAAAAATGAAGCCTCTAATCGAAATTCCCTCGAGGTCAAGTTGAAAAAAAAATACCGAAGCTCATGCTGTCGCTCTTGGGGATGGTGACTCTGATTGAGACAACCTCTGGGTTAGGTATAAAAAAAACCAACAAATAAGTCTAAGCTCATAAACTTCATCCATCATCCATCATAAATTTAATTTCTAATACATTAGGGAGTTTAGTTTGCAATGGTTGGTAAATCTATATGGTTTAACCTTTGCTTCGAAAGCTTGAGGTGGGATTAGGTGAAGCTGGATATCTTGAGTGTGAGACCCATATATTGATTGTAAATATGAACTTAATTGCTTTACATGATTGGGGCCTGATTAGCTAGTGGTTGGGTTTAGGTGGACAACAATACCGACAGTTTTGGTTGATGCGTGATTAAATCATAATCAATGAACCTACAAGTTTTTGAAACCAAGAGTCCTGATTATGATTCCATTGCAGTCTTTTTCGGGGACGAAAAAGGTTTAAGTGTGGGGATGTTTGATGTGTTGCAAAACACATCTCTTTTCCTATGTATTTTGTATATTATTTGGTCATGTTTTTATTCGTTTCGTGTTGTTTTTATTATATATTTATTTATTTTATTATTTTATAGATGTTCGTGGAAAAGGAGCGTTAAACGAAGAATTTTAATTGAGACACGAACACTTGAGAGCAGGTGGTCATGACCGTTGGAGCGTAAACGAGCAACTTTGGTCAAGTCAAGAACACCCAAGTCAAAAACAAGGAGTACAATAATAATAATAAAAGAAAAAAAAAAGAAATAAGATATGAAAACGTGGACTTGGAAAATGGTTTCCAAGATTGTGGGGGCCCAAGAGAATTTATAAACAAGAAAAAAAAAACCCTATTCGATATAAAATAAAAGGGAACAGATTATTAAGATTGGAGGCATAATATATCTAGCAGCGGCAGTGGGGATTTGACAAGAGATATAACAGCGGCACATTATATTAATCGAAGAACATCAAGTCAGCCGCCAATTGAAGAAGGCCAAGGACAGCAGCTTTAAAGTCAGATTGTGAGTTTGCATGTAGGATTCTTGGCCTAGGTAGTTGCCTTCTTATCCTGATATTTTCCTCGATTATCCTTGCTGTCAGTTTATCTTGTTTATTTACTTTATTTTATTTTATTTTATTTAATTATTAAAAAAACCAAAAACAATTTTAAACCATTTATTTTAAGTCCTAGTTGAGTCTAGTTTTGTTTTCCATTAGTGTCCTGTGGGTTCGATACTCGGACTTACTTAGTCTGTACTGCATTGATAGGTACACTTGTCTGTCGTGTGGTCTAGTTTGTTGAGTCTGTTTTATATTACTAGGTGTCTAGGTTAGGTATACATTTTTTAGACCATACATAGCACATCACCTATCAAACTGAAACATCAATCCATTATTGTTATATATTATTCATCAGCATCATATCCCTATTTTCAATCTTTAGGGTTTTAGAGTTGGATGACATTTAAATACGAGCTGTCTTCATCGACTGGTTTTCATTGTTTTGTTTGTAGTTTTGTTTCGATTATGCTGGCAAGAAAGTTCATTTTCTACCATTTGGTTATTTAAAGACTTTTTTTTATGTTTTCTTGTATTTTTATGTAGTTTGTAAACTCAAATTATCGAATTGTATTAAATATAGTTGAATTGTATAACAGCTGTTTGACATAAACATTGTTAAAGAGAACAAAAAAATATTTAACAAACGGTTGAAAACCAAAAATTAATTATTGAAATATAGTTTGTATTATTATTTTCTCTAAACACAAATTTGAGTATAATAAAACTGAATACTTATATCAATATACAGTGTTAAAATCAGTAGATGATTTATATTTAAACAAACATTAGAAATGTAAATTTATATTTTTAAGTCAACAACTGTTTGAACGCAACCGCTGGTAAATGCTCCAAAACTTTTGTGTCACAGCAGCTGTTGAAAATGAAGCATCGGCTTCAATGATCTTATTAAAAGCCTCTACATCTGTAATAAAAGTACATTGAAAGTTATGATAGTTTTCTTCTACAAATAGGTTATAGAACCTGTTTGTAAATAGTGTTGGAGTTTTGATTGACAACATTTGTTGAAATTTCAACAGATGTTATAAACACCAATAAAAGTAATGATTATGATTTTGAATTTAGTTTATTAACAATATTATTTTATAATTATTATTATAGTGCATTTATTTTACTTTTTATAATAAATATAATAAAAACTAATTAAAAAAATAAAATGCCCAAAATAATTATTACGATTTTGAATTTACTTAATGAAGTGTAAGAATTAAACTTTTTTCAATAAAAGTAAAATTCAGAATGCATATACGTAAATAATTTAATTATACTTATTATTCGTAGTCGTATATATATAAAAAAAGTTTCATGTGAAATTTACATAAAAGAGAAGTTAATCGTTAATGATAATATAAAAAATGAGATTAAAACATCACATGTTATGTTTGTACAAATGTTGGTAAATAGTATTAGTGGTTTCTTTAAGTTGTAAATGAGTTCACATCACACGTTTCGTTTTTTTAAGTTGTAACATAAGTATAAGTAAAAGAGTTCACATTATTTATAATCAAATGAGTATAAATAAAATACTTTTTGTTCTTTAATAAAAATAATAAAAAATAATGATAATATGTAAATTTGTGGTAATATTTTTTAGTTCTTTAATAATAGTAAAATAAAGTACATCTATCATTAATGAGTGTCATATTTTGCAAGTTTCTATCTATTTGCTTTATTTGAATATAGATATTCTGCTAAAGTTATAAATTCTCGAGCTTTTGTAATTATGAATTTGAAAACACTAATATTTTTAAAACATTATTTTATTATTTTATTTTTTGTGATTGAAAAGACTAATAGTTTTTTTGCCTTCTTTTGTAAGAGTCGACAAATGCAACAATATTCGTTTGAAACATATGTTATAAAAAGTCAATATATCTGAAACAATTCTACTAAACACAAATTCGCTTGAAACAGATGCTATAAAAATTAGCAAAAAAAAGTTATTATTACGATTTTGAATTTTCTGTTTTAATATTATTATTATTATATTATTATTATTATTGATGTTGTAATTGTATTTCGTTATATTTAATTAAAATCGAACTCACAAAGTTGAAAAACAACTTTACAAATATTTACTATATTCACCCTATAATTTAGAGGAGTTCGCAATATTTATTTACCATCTTTAAAGATAGAAGAATCCGTAATATTCTTTTAACTATTCTCACATACATGTTTCCATCCCATATTCTGTTGCATTTATTTTACTTTCTATAATAAAGACTAATTAAAAAATAAAAAACCCCAAAATAATGATTACGATTTTGCATTTTCTTACTGAAGTGTAAGAATTAAACTTTTTTCAATAAAAGTTAAATTGACAATTTATATACGTAAATAATTTAATTATATTTATTATTCCTAGTCGTATATATAAAAAAAATGTTTCATGTCACATTTAAATAAAACAGAAGTTAAAAACTAATTATAATATAAAAAATGAGATTAAAACATCACATGTTATATTTGAACAAATGTTGGTAAATAGTATTAGTGGTTTGGCACTAAATTTGATTGTTAAATAAAAATAATAGAATATGAAGAGTTCCTTAATTTTAAAATAGAATATGAAGAGTTGTTTTACAAATATTAAGATTTTATTTATCAATTTAAAAATGTTTCTTTTTTTTAACTTTATACTGATATTTTAATAACAACTTTAATTGTGTCACAAAAGATGTTCTTACGTTGAGTTGTTTTACGGTTTTTCCCTTCTACAGTTTTTGATATAACGTTTTTTCCTTCTATAGATTTTAGTGACAACAGATTTTATAAAAGACGTCCAAATATTAATTATGATTTTGAAGTTACTTTATTAACATTTTTATTTTATTATTATTGTTTTTTTTTTGTTATAAAATGTATTTTCATTTTTTTAATTTATAACATAAGTAAAAGAGTTCATATCATTTATAGATTCAAATGAGTATAAATTAAATACCTTTTATTTTGTAATAAAAATAATAAATAATAATGAAAACCAATTTACGAATACTTAGTCTACTCACCCTATAAAAGAGGATGAATTCCCAATATTCATTTTCAATCTTTAAACATTCGTTTAACTATTCTCACATATATCTTTCCATCACATATGCATAATGATTTTACTTTCATATATCTTTACACAAAGTTTCTAAAAATTCTTACAATCAAAAAGGAAAATAGAATTGATGTTTTTCAATGATTCATAGAATTAAAGGAAAACATCAATTCCTCATTTATATTGTATCCAGCACCACCGGTTCCTTATTTTCAATTTTTAGGTCTTTTAGAACTGGATGACATTTAAATACGAGCTGTTATCGTTTTCTGCTTTTCAGAAAATGGTTTTTAACGTTTTAAAATGATGAAGACCTGTGGAATCTTGAAGTAATCGAAGTGGCACAAAACTGTTTGAGCATCATATTTTGTAGACGAACTTGATATATAATTATGTTATTGCTACCAAAGTATCAACTTAACGATGGATGGCCTCATCAATTCCTTTGAAAGAGAAGAAGAAAAGATTGAATGAACAGTTGAAAATTTACAGATTAATTAGTGAAATGTATTTGATAATATTATTGCTCTAAATATATTGATATTTTTTCCTGTCATTATATGATGATGATGATATATATATTTATTTTATGATAAATAGAAATTTGAATATACTGATTAGTTATATCAATATAGTCTACTGTTAAAATCAACAGACGATTTACTTATTAATAAACTAAAATTAAAAATGTTAATGATATTTCATTGTTAGTTTCAACTGTTTAAGACAAACAATTAGTTGAATAAACCCTTAAAGTAACATCTGTTTTTATCAACGGTATTTTAAACACAGTTTTTTTAGAAAAAAATCTGCTAAATTGACGCACTACTTTTGTGAATGAAACAGACGTTACGATTTATCAACAGATGATTGATGTTTAGTAAACAAATACAAAAAATGTAAATATGTTATGGTTGTTATTAGGAACTGTTTAAGTCAACAACTCTTTGAACCACACACTTGAATTTACATCTGCTTAATGAACAGTCTTTTAATACAGTCTTTAAAAATTATTGTATATTGACAGCTTGCTTTAAAGACGTTAGTTGAAAATTGTAATGGATGATAGCTGTTTGACAACATCCGTTGACAAGTCATCAAATATTGTATAACTGGAACTTATAATAGGTTTCTATAGCAAAGTTATTTTTAGGACATTGAACATAATTATAAAATTCATACTAATAATTTAAACAGATGCTTATAATAACTTAAGTGACTTTTATGTAAATATTCAGTTTACATATATTAAAACTAGGTGAAATCTCGTGTTAAAACACGGGAAGACTAAATCCAACTAAAGCTGGAAATCCATTCATTCATTGGTGGTTGTGCTTCTGCCTTTGGTAACCACTTATTAATGAAATAGTTGATTGGAAACCACTGATGAATGAATCAGCTGATGATTATCCACGGATGAAGCAAGCAACAGATGATGAAACAAACTTCTAATGACAGCAGTGGTTTGCACTCAACAAATGTTGTAATAAAAAGTTTGTTTCAGAGCAGACCCATTGAATAGAGCAGACCCATTAGTAATAAAACGCTCGTTTTTTTTCGTTTTTTGTATAACACTATTGCACTCGTTTGAAAGATAATAAAACGCCCGTTAATTTGGTGAATTTTTTTTCAAAAAAAATGTCGTTTAAAAAAGTTATTAGTGTTTAAAAATCATGAGGGAAAGTGCATGTGCCATGCATATGAGAGAGAAAAAATAAATTAATAATAGATGGAGTATCCATGACCCATTTAATTGACCCGGTAAAATGAGTGGGAAAAACTTAAAAAAAGCTCCCATAAGATGCCATGTGTCCCTCATTGATAGGATCTGAGTTTGATTGTTTTGATATATTTAGAATAAGATGAGAAGTGAATGATGTAAGTATATATGGAAAGTGCAGCAGAAAGATAAACTATAATCAAAACAACAGGAATAAATGTTTTCAATGATCAAATGCTTTCATTAATTGAAAGATTACAATCAATACAAATACTCCCCCTCAGCCTGATCACACAGTGATTGTTTGTCTGAGAGAATGTTTGTGTGTGATGTAATAGAACAGTACAAGCACTGTTCTATTTATAGACAAACCTAAACCACTGATGACATGTGCTGACGTCACCTAAGATAGTGACCTCTAACAGAATAACAACATAAAACATCTGCCCTATACAATCTACTGTTACATTACAAAACACTGTAAGGTAAACTACAGCTAAGGGAAAACTCCGATGGTCTTGCAACATCTGTTGGAGTCTAAGTGCTATTGCCTCCAACAGACCTTTAGTCTTTATTACTTGATCAGCAGTTGTTTCTTCATCAGACCTTTGGTCAGCAGTTGTTCTCTATCAGTTGTTCTCTAGCAGTCCTTTGTATCAGCAGTTGTCACAACAGTTGTTTGGATGGAACAGTTGTTAGGGTCAGCAGTCTTTTGGGAAGAATATGTTGTAAAGACTGTTTATTTGTGGAATCAACTGTTAGCATATTTTGGCTTTTCAATCATCTGTTCTTCTCCAGGTCAGCAGACCCAACAATCTCCCCCTAGAACATATGATGCCAAAACTAAGCTTTATTCTTGATCTTTATTTCTCATCAGACTTTCTCTGATTTGTCCTTTGAATTGAAGTTCAAAGTCCAAGGCAAATAGGTCTTCTACATCTCTTTCAAGCTCAAGGTTTAGCAGTGTTTGGAAATCATTTGCACACAGGCTATATGCATCATCCATGCTTATCTTTTGAACTTTTCCATCTGACCTGAGCAGAGTCAATTCATGGTTGTCTTTATTGACTTTTCATTTTTGAATTTTTGAGTCAGTAGATTTGCTGAGATGCACTTTTATTCTTGATGTGTTTGGTGATGGAGGTCTCCTAATGAGTTCTCTGAGCTTGTCAGTAGTGGGATCTGAGAAAAAGTGCACTTGATTGAAGAGGCCATCTTTTATGTAGGTATCAGCAAACTTCTTCTGATCTTCGTCAGACATTTCTTTATGTTTCTTGAACTGTCTTCTAGCAGCAACTGATAGATCAGAAGTGTCAAGTAAGCTGTCAAGAGTAAAAACCTGTTGAGGTCTCTTTATCAGTGGTTCATCAGTGTAGACAGGTTTTCTAGGTAGGCTGGGATCTTTCTTCCTATTTTCTTCAAGTCTCTTGTATGTTTCAACCAGCCTCAGCTCAGACCATCTTGCAACAGACCTCATCTCCCCATAATCAGCAGCCACTATTTCTTGTCTCATCCTCTTAAACTTCAAGGCTCTGGCTGGATCTCTGCCTTTACCAAAATCAGGGGCAGAGATTTTAGCTTGGGGATTCTTGGCCAACTCTTCTATTCTTAAGAGTTCTTCTCTGAGTGCATGAGTGGTCCAGCCTGCAAACTATTTCTTGTTTGCTTTGTAAGGCATGGTTGCCAAGATCTGTTCAAGAAGGGATTCCCTAACCACCTTTTCCATGTCACTACTGAGAGGCATGGCAGACATGGAATTGCTCAGGGTCTTAGCAAAATCTTTAATCCTTCTCAATTTGCTAAGTTCTGCTGAATGGATGCCCTGAGCAGTCCTGTCATCCTTCCCGTTGCATTTCTCTTTTATGATAACATCTGCCTGTTCAGCCTTGTATTTAAGATATGTGTCAATGTTTAACGGAACAGGGAAATGTGGAAGAGAAGGGAAAGATCTATCAGATGGTTGTTCAGTATTATAGAAGGATTGCATTTCCCCCTTGAGTAGATCAAGTTCAAGGATTGCACATTTGATATCCATCTGATACACCTTGATGTTGTGGTTGACAGCAAAGGCTAGAAAGAGTCTGATGGCTTCTAACCTTGCTACAGGAGCAAAGGTTTCATCATAGTCTATTCCTTCTTCTTGTCTGAAGCCTTGAACCACAAGCCTGGCTTTATTCTTAACAACAATACCCCTTTCATCAGTTTTGTTTTTGAAGACCCACTTTGTGCCAATTGGACAAACATCTTTAGGCAGTGGTACAAGTTCCCATACTTGTTGTCTTTTGAACTGAAGGAGATCTTCTTGCATAGCTTCTACCCAACTGTTGTCTTTCAGTGCCTCTTGGTACTTGACAGGTTGTGTGAGAGATAGAAACCCTGCAAAAAGACAGATATTGGAGGATTGGCTTCTTGTAAGCACACCCTCTCTGATGTTGCCAATGATCTGGTCTGGTGGATGAGCTCTTAGGTAGATAAGATCTCCCTGATATGGTATGATGGCATTTTGAGGTGAGGGACAGAGGTTTGGTGACTCTGTAAATGTAACATCTGTTTGCACTTCTGTAGTGCCATCAGATGTTTGGAATGGAGGTGGGGGATTGGGTCCAAGTGGTGTAAAACTGGACTGACTTTTGTCAACAGATGTTTGACTTTTGTCAATGATTGATTGTTCAGTGGTTGTGAGAGGTGAAGCAGTGGTTTGAGGGTAAGACTGGCCAACAGTGGTTGACTCAGCTGTGACAGAGTTTTGACAATTGTTTTGAACACCTGCTTCCTCTGATGCAGAATAGATTTTATAGTGACTGGGGATCACAACATCTGTTCTGTAATCTTGTTGTGGAGACTGTGGAATACCTGCATTGTTAGTTTTAACAGTGATATCTTCAAATTTGAATTTATCTAAATCAAATAGTTCAGCATGATTTGCTGGGATTTTTAGGGATGAAAGTTCATTGAACTTTACATTCAGAGTTTCTTCTATTGTCTTGGTCTTTGTGTTAAACACTTTATAAGCCTTGGCAGTAGAAGAATATCCCAGAAAATAACCACAATCTACTTTGGCTGCAAATTTTGAAATGGAATCTTTGATATTTAAGATGAAACATGGGCAGCCAAAGATTTTGAAAAATGAAATTAATGGTTTAATTTTGAACAAAATTTCATAAGCAGTTTTTTGATGTCTAGGGGTTATCAAAACTCTGTTTTGAACATAGCAAGCAGTGTTTACAGCTTCTGCCCAGAAGGACAATGGCAAACCAGAATCTGCTAGCATGGTTCTTGCAGCGTCTATAAGAGTTCTATTTTTTCCTTTCAACCACCCCATTTTGCTCTGGTGTTCTTGGGATGCTTTACTGCCTCACAATCCCTTTTGACACACAGAAGTCATCCAACTCCTTATTTTTAAACTCTGTTCCATTGTCACTCCTGAAGACTTTTACTGGCAAGTCATATTGTTTTTCTACTTTGGTGACAAAGTCCTTCAATATACCTGCAGTCTCATCCTTAGAATGTAAAAAGTAAGTCCATGTAAACCTAGAAAAATCATCAACTATGACAAGATAAAATCTTTTTCTTCTTAGACTCATGATTTTAACAGGGCCAAACAAGTCCATGTGCAACAATTGTAGACATTGACTGGTTTTGGACTCATCAATGGATTTGTAAGAGCTTTTATGTTGTTTCCCTTCTAAACATGAAACACAATGCTCATCACATTTGAATTCTTTTGATGGTAAGCCTCTGACAAGACTTTGTTTAGAGAGTGTGTTGATAGTGTTAAGGTTGGTATGACCCAGTCTCCTATGCCACAATTCTGTCTCCTTTGTGGAGGCAGCAGAAAACAAACAGACATTTGTCATAGGATTGTCCTTTAACATATCAACAACATACACATTGCCACTTCTATGAGCAACAAGTTGTGCTTTGCTCTCAGCAATGATGGTATCAATCTTTTTCACCACTTCTGGCCCAATAATCTTGCAAGTTTTCTTTGTGAAGAATGAGCCATAACCTTTGTTACTCATTTGTGAAACACTCAGAAGATTAAACTTAAGATTATCAATAAGATTGATATTTTCAAACTTGAGTTTCCCAGCTTGTACAGTCCCTGACCCCAACACCTTACCTTTTGAATCATTACCAAAGGATATATCACCCCCTCCATGAGCTAAGAAGTCCAGAAAAAGGGCTCTACATCCTGTCATGTGCCTGGAGCCTCCACTATCTACATACCAAAGACTATCTAAACAAGCAGAAGCTCCCTGCACAGCAGTAATGGATTAGTTTTGGTGAGTGTCCAAAGCCAAGTTGGCTTTGGATGGGTCCTCAGACTTTTCAGACTCAAGCTTTGGAAGATGATCAGTGGTTTGAACTAATTTTTGAATCAAGTTCAACAACTGCTGCTGACCATTTGCCAGTTCTTGAATGTCAACACTTGGGGCAACAGTTGTTTGATCACTTCCAGACAGATGATAATACCCATAGGGATTTCTGTTCACTCTTGGTTTAGAGGGTCTTTTTGGCTCCTCATAAACATGTGACAGACTATGACATGGTGGTTGTCCATATCCTCTTGGGTACTTGCTTGTGGGTGGAGCATCTGTTACTTGGACATCCCTAGGAGCAGATGTTTCAAGACTTTTAGTAACAGATGTTTGGACAGGAGTGAAGGTCTGTTTGGGCTTTCCTTTTGAAGTACTTACCCCAGGATTTGCAAGAGTTTTAGCTTTGTACTCTTGTATTTTCACATCAAAATTTTTGAGATACAAGCACTCTTTGGTTTTGTGATTCTTTTTCCCACATATTGAACATGTGGCTTTGGAATCACATACACTTGTTCCTTTGTTAATGTCATATGCTTTTAGAAGAAAATAGTTTTTAGTGACATGATTCTTCTTTTCACAGAAATCACTATTCAAGTGGACAGTCTTTTCTTTCTTTTTCCCTTTTTCAGCCTTCTTTTCAGCAGATGTTTGAGTATCTGCTGGAAGGTTTTTCAAGGGAATGACTTTTGCCTAAGGAGCTGTCTTTCCTTCAGGTGTTTTAAATCAACAGGTTTAAAATTCTCAAGAGTACCACACTCATCAGACCAAGTAGGTTTAAATTCATACTTTTCAAGTTCAGTGAATGATGAGGAACCTTCTGGTTTTTCTAGAACAATTTTCTTACCATTTGGTTCAGTGATTTTAATCTCTTGCCCTGCAAGTTTGTTGGTACTATCTCAACAGACTTTTGATCCCTTTTGTCAGTGTTTTCAAAAGCTGGAGCAGTGGTTTCACAACCAAAACCAAATTTCACATGACTTTTGGTTTGTTTGTTGAGTAGCATTTCAAATCCTCTACATGATTCCACCCATTTCTGACATTCAACTTGGGTGGACTCAAGCTCACTTTTACAACTCTGATATTTTGTTATCATAGTTTGGAGCTGGTCTTTGGTTATGGTTGCTTCATGTTTTAAGCTGCTTATTTCAGATTCCTTTTCAGTTAAACTTGTTTTTAATTCTTTTGAAAGTTTTTCAAATTTAACTTCATCATCTAAAATTTTCTTTCTAAGGTTTTCATTCACCTCTTTGATGTTAGCAAATGCTATCACACATCTGTCAGAACATAAATCCTTAAGAATTTGAGGAGATACCTTAGCAGCAGCCATCAATGCACAATCACACTTGCACTCATAATCATCAGATACACCCCAGGGATCTGAGAGATTCACAACCTCTTCTTCAGGTTTTTCACTTGCAACAACTTCATCGACAACATCATCAGTCACAACATTAGATTCAGTCACCACCTCCTCAGATTCAAACTCTTCTACCATAGCCATGAAACAAAAGTTTTCTGGTTCATTTTCAGCTTTGGCAACTAATGCAAAATTTTCATCTGTTAACTCATCTGGTAGACTGCTCCAATCAACAAAGCCTTGTGTAAAGAAGCTCTGTTGACTGGTCTCTGCAGGAGCAGAGGATGGAGTAACAGTCGTTTGCACAGGTGCTTGAGCAACAGGTGTTTGCACATAGTGGATCTGAGGAACAGTGGTTTGAACATACTGGACAGGAACAGTGTTTGAGGACTGTGCAAAATGAGCAGTGTTTTGCACATTTGGTCCAGGGGTATTATAGGAATTTTGATAAGTGTTGGTCTGAGGTCTTTGATTTGGATAGGTGATTATAGGTGTACCATGTTGACTCCTACATTCCTTAGCAAAATGACCAAGTCTATGACATTTATAACACTTTATCTTTGATTTATCCAACCCAACCTTTGATCTGCCAGTTAACCCTGGAAACCTTCTCCCAGTTTTCTTGTAAAAAATGTTAGTTCTTACACTGAGAAGGGCCAATTGGTGCATAATGTCCATTTCCTCCAAATCATCAGGGTCAAAGTATTTCAGGTCATCATACTCAAAGGATATGTTATCAGATGCCTGGATATCACCACCACTTGCTGTGAAAGCATAGTTTGGTGAATAAGAATCAGAGTTAAAACCTGAGTTAAAACCTGAATTTATGTCAATGAAATGATCATAACTCTGATCCTTAGTATTTCCAGGCACCTCATCATGACCCAAAAGTGTTGTATTCCCAAATACATAATCATCAGACACTTTTCCAGAGTCCTGGAGCTTCTTTTTCTGGTTAAGCTCTCTCTCATAGGTCAAGAGCTTACCATGAAGCTAGGTCAGTGATAGGTCCTTAAATCCAATTGAGTTTCTCATAACAATAGCAATAGTGTCCCTTTTGTCATGTAATGATCTTAAAAACCTATGGTTCAAAGTTGAATAGGGGTAAGTAAGACCAACCAGTTTTAGTTCACTAATGAGACAATTAAACCTCTCAAATTGTTGAGTTAATGACTCTCCCTTGACATGACTGAATGTTTCATATTGTTGGTTAAGTATTTCATGATTGTTTTCAATAACCTCTTCAGTCCCACCAAATTGTTCTTTCAGTGCATCCCATAACTCCTTTGCACTGTTACAGTGTAACAGCCCAGCATATATATCATTGGGTAGAGCCATGGCCACAATACTGAAGGCCTTAACATCTAACTCAATTTTCTGAAAATCCTGGTCGGAGTAGTTTTCAAGTTTCTTTGGCTCCTGAACCTTGGGATCTTCAGTACTCGGCACCATCGGAACATGTGGTCCGAAGATAACCGACTTCCAACACCCAGTGTTCTGTTGAGCTAGAACATGGCTCACCCGACGTTGCCAGATATTGTATTCAGATCTGACAAGCATCGGTAGCTTGTTGTTCGTGCCAGTGTTATGTGGATCGTGATTGATTGAAGCCATTCTTTGATTTTTCAAAAAACAAAGTCTGTTTAAAACGGTTGAATCGAAATTAAACTATTACTCTGTTTTCAATCCAACAGACAAACGATATCAATAATTGTGAACTGATCTGTTTATATTAAATTGATTGGTTAGATCGAATTTAATTGACCAAGCTCTGATACCAATTGTTAGGATCTGAGTTTGATTGTTTTGATATATTTAGAATAAGATGAGAAGTGAATGATGTAAGTATATATGGAAAGTGCAGCGGAAAGATAAACTATAATCAAAACAACAGGAATAAATGTTTTCAATGATCAAATGCTTTCATTAATTGAAAGATTACAATCAATACAAATACTCCCCCTCAGCCTGATCACACAGTGATTGTTTGTCTGAGAGAATGTTTGTGTGTGATGTAATAGAACAGTGCAAGCACTGTTCTATTTATAGACAAACCTAAACCACTGGTGACATGTGCTGACGTCACCTAAGATAGTGACCTCTAACAGAATAACAACATAAAACATCTGCCCTATACAATCTACTGTTACATTACAAAACACTGTAAGGTAAACTACAGCTAAGGGAAAACTCTGATGGTCTTGCAACATCTGTTGGAGTCTAAGTGCTATTGCCTCCAACAGACCTTTAGTCTTTATTACTTGATCAGCAGTTGTTTCTTCATCAGACCTTTGGTCAGCAGTTGTTCTCTATCAGTTGTTCTCTAGCAATCCTTTGTATCAGCAGTTGTCACAGCAGTTGTTTGGATGGAACAGTTGTTAGGTTCACCCATATAATATCTTGAATGAATGAGAACAAAAAGTGTTTTTAAATTTTTAACAATAGTAAAGTAAATTACATCTATCATTAATTACTGTCCATCTACTTCCTTTATGTGAATAGTTGTGCTATTAAAGTCATAAATTCTCGACGCGTTGTAATTGAATTTGAAAAGACTAATATATTGTTTAAATTTAATGTATAATAGTAAATACTTTATAACATTATATTTTATTATTTTATTTTTTGTGCTTGAAAAAACTAATATTTTTTTACTCTATAAAAGGCGAGTAATTCGTCTTTTCAGTTTGTAAGTTTATTTCTCTTTTTTTATAGTGTTTATGAACAATAGTTTTAATTTTTTAAATTAATGTAAAATATTAATTTTTAAATTTATAGTATCTTTCCATTTAGATCGTTCGTTTTGTACAGTGCTCATCAATGACTTTTAAGGGTAGGTCGACTGCTTTGTAATTATGAATTTGAAAAGACTGGTGTAATTTAAATTTATAATTATTTTGTTAAATATTGATTACAAGTTAAAAAGTCGAGGCCATCATCAGTAACTTTTTTTAGAGTGTACAACAGTGAATAAATTTACTTATGCAAAAGTTAAATTTCAAAAACTAATTTTCAAGGATATATTTACTTGAAATCCAACTATTAAATTTGAAAGGATTAATTACATGTATCCCCCTATTTTCAACTATAATTACATATATACCCAACCCAAAATTTAAATTACATATATCCCCCTACAAAATTTCATAAATTACATATATACCCATACTATTAAAAATACATTCGAAAATAACTATTGTACCCAAATTCTTTTACTAAACTATATTCACGAGAAGTAATACAACATATTCCTTGCATCCTACAACTTATATCCCATACGATCTTTCCAACTTAGTAAGTTATGAACACCAAGAACATGTAACAAGCAAAATGTTTCCATGCATCCTACTGCTTGATTTCACCAAAACGAGTGTTCAAACACTCTTAGATAATCATTATAAGCCCTCATATCATTAAATTCATCATAAGATGTAATGATATGAGGTGCTTAATAATAGAATGGGTATATTTGATATTTTTAGTTTTTGAGAATGGGAAATATGTAAAATAAAATTTTGACTTGAGTATATATGTAATTTATGAAGTTTGAGAATGGGAAATATGTAAATAAAATTTTGACTTGGGTATATATGTAATTTATGAAATTTGGAGGGGGATATATGTAATTGCCGCAATTTGAAAACCAACTTTACAAATAGTAGTTATATTTCAGCCTATAAAAGGGGATAAGTTCTCAATATTCATCTTCAGTATTCTCACTTTACATCTCTCCATTCAATATGCATTATGATATTACTTTTAAATTTGTTTCCACAAATTTTTCGAAAGATTCTTCCAATCAAAGGAAAGTAGATTACCAACAGTTTGTTGGTAAACATCTTTGAATTGTTGTTTTCCAATGATTCTTCAAATCAAAGGAAAACATCAATTAATTATTACATATATACATACAGTTCCTATTTTCAATTTGTTAAGAAGAAAAGGGGAATTGATGTTTTTCGATGATTCGTAGAATCAAAGGAAAACATCAATCCATTATTATTTTATTATATATATGTTGCACCGGTTCCTTATCGACAATCATCTTGGCTTTTAGATTTATTATCCTGGATCTTGTATTTTAAATTGCGAAATATCTTGATGAATATTTTAATGAATCTTCTTGATCTTCGGATAAGTGTGAGAGTCATATTTCCTTTTGGTGGTGACTAACAAAAAGATGATCCCTTTAGTCGTAAGGGCTTTTAGAACTGGATGACATTTCAATATATTCCGATGATGCTGGCAAGAAGTAACATTCTCTATGATTTTGTTGTTGGAAATATTTTTTTTATGTTTTCCTTGGATCTTTATGTAGTTTGTAAAGTCATATATTGTAATTCTATTGTCATTAAAGTAGTGTTTTAAATACATTTGTATTTCTTTTATTATAAGTCTTGCATTTTGTATTTATTTTTGTTAAATTAAATATTTAACTCAAATTATTGAATTATAATAATATGGTTGAATCGTATAACAGCTATTTGGTAGAGACTTTGTTAAAGAGAAGAAAAAGATTTCATCAATTGTTAATCACAAATTCATTATTGAAATATGTTTGATATTATTTGTAACACCCCAACCGATGGCGGAAACATCGAGGTGTCACGTAGTGACGATTGTTCAATAGCTCATGGCAACTAAATGAAGTTTCAATGATTATTTAAAATATTTACATACAATAAAATAAGTTCAAACAATAATAACATGTTAAATTTTATTGAATCTAAGGCTTGAACTCCTATGTGATCCACAAGCAAATGCTAAAACCTCCAAGCAACTGAATACCTGAAACATGTTAAGTTTGGAAAATCGAGGGGGTCAACTATAAATAGTTGGTGAGAATACATAAGTTTTAAATAAAATATTGATCAAAAAGTTCATGTAGCAATTACTGTGACAAAGAATTTAAACAAAGATAGTGTGCGTGAACATGATCTACTGGTAGCTCAAGTCATTGTTTTGTACAATCAACCCTTGTGTCGACTGAGACCTAACTCGCAAGTTAGTCAAATTGTTACTGTTTCGATCATCCCTGAATTTATGTGGGGGATGGGCTTGTCAGAATGTACTGAGGCGGAATATATACCACAACCAGTTCACAAATATATAAGTTTATAGTATGATGCGAGAATGTAATTGCACAAGTTTCAAACATGTTTCACCCCAAAATATTGAAAACAGTAAAAACTAGGGATATGTAAACTCACCTTAGCAAGCAAATAAGTATTCACAACGCAACGAACAGCTAGAAATATAATTCAAGAGGAATCAACCTAAGTGATATAAACAAAGTCTAAGGATACGAATACCTTAAAAGTCTAAGATTTCTAGGTCGATCGATTAGGGTTCTCTAGTTTTGGGGAAAGACGATTAAATGTTAATGCTTTAGTTTAAAAATATAGTAATACTTAAAACATTATAAATTTTTACATAATTTAAAAGATATAACTTTTGAAATTATGAAAAAATATATATATATTCTATTTATTTAAAATAAAACAATTTATTTATACAAAGATTAGTGCATTGTTGTGAGTTAATATGTGATTACATGATTAGTGAACCTCGGACGTTGGTGAATAACGAACTTATGTGTCTCTGTGATAGTTGATGAACTTATGTGAAAACCATACGTGATTATGTGAACCTAAACCGAACACGTTAATAAAAATTATTAAAAGTGGAGCATGAGGTTGGTTGGGGTCTTAAAACATGGGGTTACGCTTGGTATGGCCCAAAATAATGAAAACATCAAAGAAAACAGGCTATACAACAAACTGGGCCGCTCAAAACGGATTAAACCATTCCGAACGGCCATTCACAATTCCGAACGGGTGTTCACAATTCCGAACGGGTGTTCACAATTCCGAACGGGTGTTCGGAACACGCTGACGTGGTTAAACCGCCTTAAACTACTATTTAAGCAACCCTAATCGCCCCCTTTCTGCCCCACACGAATTATTAACCCTAAACCACCTGCTAAAGCTCAAGAACATCAATCGGGAAGCTTGAAGAGCGTTCGGTTGGTTGTTTTGGAGTGTTTGTGGTATAATCTTCATTCCCTTATGTTTTAATCTTCTTTAAATTGTTTTAAAACACCAAAACCTTGTTTGTCCAGGTCTGAAAGTATTTTATAAAAGTTAAAACATGAGGATTACGAAGATTAAAAGGGTCAAGCACATTGTTATATTATGAATGTTATATGTTTTGCATGATTATGCATGTTCTTGATGTTTTAGACTTCTAGGGTTTGTGAATAATGATGTTTGTGATGTATAATTAGGGTTTTGATCAGATGTGGTTCTTACTAATGTTGTATGATGATTATTAGGTGTTATTGATTGATAATATGCAACTAGGGTTTGATATAATTGATAATATTGCATGATTAGAATCTGGACAGATTCTGAATGTCGACTTGTAGGGTCTGTTTCGTGGCTTGAAAATAATTGGTTTGATCGATTCTTTGCATGAATAGATTGTACATTGTCTTAGCTTTTTAGAATGGGCAAAATCATCTGATTTGGATATCGGTTGATATGTTTTTGGAATTTTCATTTAAAATAGGTCAGGTCAGAATTTCGGGTATCAATCTGAGTCAACTTTGAAACATCATAAATCAAGTTTTATAAAGCGTTGGGTTGTGAAATTTTTACAGAAGGTTAATATTGGAGTAATATGAGTTTTCCAAGTGGATTCATCCCGTTTGGATGAATACACAATTTTTGGGAATTTATCTACCAAACTGACCTGTTAGGAAGGTTTTCTGAACATAGATGTATTAGACGAATTTAAATTATTTTTGTGTTTGGATTTAAGACAAAAAAAAAATAGGTATTGTTAAGTGAATCCCAAAGAAAATTCAGTAAAAATTTGGGAGGTTAACTCACTGATTTGCTATTTTAAATAAATTCGTTTTGATGGCGCACAATCTGTCCTGAAAACACAGATTGTGTATTATGTGATTATGTGATTAATTGAGGTCTTAGGTGGTATGGAATTGACATGTAACTGAAGTACACTTGTCTGAGACACATACGGAATGTAGAAACTAATTGTAACCAACGTATTCACCAACGGGTCCATAGGATTTACTTATTCATGTAGAATCACTAGATGTCACTTACACGCTTTTGAACATTTAAAACGCCTTGGACAAACGAGTTATATGGTGTAATGATATTACGCCTATACTCACTTAATGACACTGTTATTAGGGTGTCGGTAGCATATATTACTTGCTGTTCGGATTCTTTGCTGGCACGTTAAGGTGAGTTTATGGCCCCTCTTTTAACTGGTTTCACTTTTCGGGGGAGAAAACATGTGTTAAAACTTATGTTTGGTAACTACTGTCATACTATGGGTTTCTATGGTTTACTATACGATCTTTGGAAGTCCCGGGGGGAACCATGAATGTGCGGGTTAGCACAACGGGGAAATGTGAATAGCGCTATTGGGAGTGACCAACCCCGCTCGTCGGCTTGGAGGGCCGGGCGAGTGCATATTGTCTCAAACAGGAACAACAGGTTTACTATTCGGGCACGACATCTGGTTTGCGAGTTAGTAATGGTTTTCCAATCGTAGTAGTAACAAAACATACGCCTAGCTAGCGTACTTTGGTTTTCGATTTGTTATAGTATGGACAGGTTGAACTTGGTACTGTGATTACAAAACCTGTAAACTCACCAGCATTTTTGTGCTGACGTAAACTTTTACATGTTTTCTCAGGTCGCTAAGGTAGCACAATGGAACTAGGGCGCACGCGTCTGCACGGCGTCTAGTTAGGATTTCATGGTTTTCAAACATTGAACATTTGGTTTACTTTTGGATTATGTTTTGAGAATAAGCTTCCGCTGTAACTGGAGATTTAAACTATGTTTTTGAAATTGCATATGTTAATTTAGACTTGTTTATTGTGATCGTTGGTTTGGATCCTGGTTTGTCATGCGCATCGCGGTAAAACTCCGCAAGTGGATTTTGAGGGTGTGACAGATTGGTATCAGAGCCAATGGTTATAGTGAACTAGGACTGCATGTAGAGTCTAGTCTATAGCCGAGTCACACACACTAGACGATCACATAGTACTAAACATTATGGTGGGTTACGTATGGCCTTGTCGGGGTGTCTCTAAATCATTTGACCTTCCTATGTTACATCATCCGTTCTATCTTAGGTCGGGTTACTTGCTTTCTAGGCAGTGTGGTATATTGGGGTAAATCGTGTACTCTTGAGATTTGTCCAAGGCTCGGACATCTCCCTTTCATACTCCAATAGAAACACTTGCCATAAACTACCGTAGCATTACGGTGTATAGCTAAGAGTCTATGTCCGGTGATTTGAACTTTGAACTAGGAGAACACTTGGAGGACCATGTAGAGCGGTTTATCATTTTGGGTGCACACAAAATCATAAACCGAAATGCATGAAAGCCCTAGTGAGCTCTGGGTTTGAATGGATAGTCTTGGGTTGGATCTAGCTTTGATCTTGCGAACGCTAGTGGTTACCGTTAGCTGTGAAACTAAATTTTCTCATCCTTTTTGTCGGAATCATGTCTAGAGTGCGAGGAGGATGTGGAGGTGGCCGCGCTGGTGGGCGTGGTGGTGGCGGTCGTGGTGGTGGTGGTCGTGGAGGTGTGGAACCTCAAGATGACCGGGTCAGAGATTGAAAAGTATACGGTGAGGCGTAATGAGTTGGCAGTGCTGTGTCCTGATCTGCATGTGCCAGAATACAGGAGGATTGAACACTATATCTCGGGGCTAGTACGAGAGATCGCAGGGTTAGTGGCTGCGGGGAATCTTCCTACATACTCAGAGGTGGTCCGATCGGCTCACAGGATGACAAACTTGAAGGTGAATGAGGGTATCTTACCTGCTAAGGGTTCGACTGTCAAGGCCCCGGAAAATAACAAGCGTAAATGGGATAATGAGGGGAAAGGATCTGTGCCAGCATCATCACAGCAGGGTAAGAGGTTCGATAGCGGGGGTTCCTCTTCTTCTGGTACCAAACCGGGTGGTTATGCGGGGAGATTACCTAAGTGCAACAAATGTGGGCGTCATCATCAGGGGGACTGCGACCGTAATCGTTGCCATCGCTGCCAGCGACTTGGGCATTTTGCTAAAGATTGTCGGGCGACACTTCCATCGACCCAGGCCCCAATTACTAACTCGGCTCCTACTGCTCAAGGAACTACGGGGAAACAGGGTTGTTACAACTGTGGGGAGACTGGGCATTACAAGAAAGAGTGCCCGAAACTGAAGTAGGGCGGGGATGTGAGGGATAGAAACGGTAACGGGAACAACGGGGGCGGTGGCAGGAATGCACGTGCCTTCGTCATTGGAGCCGCAGAGGCTAGACAGGATCCTGACACAGTTACCGGTACATTCCTTCTCAATAATCGCTCTGTTAGTGTTTTATTTGATTCCGGTGCCGATAAAAGTTTTATATCTATGGAAGTTAGTCGACTGCTAGATGCAGTACCCGTACCATTAGAGGCTAAGTATGTAATTGAGTTGGCTGACGGTAAAAAGATTGAAGCTACTTGTATCCTTCGGGAGTGTCAACTAGAGTTGTCGGGTTTGTCTTTCCCCATCGACCTTATGCCGGTACCTTTGGGTAGTTTTGACGTTGTGGTAGGCATGGATTGGTTGTCTTTGTATCGCGCTGAGATCGTTTGTTACGACAAGATTATTCGGATTCCCCTCCCTGATGGGGAATTCCTTTCTGTGTACGGTATCAAGGGCGGTGCTCCGCTAAATCTCATTTCCAGCATGAAAGCCCTTAAGTATCTTCGAAAGGGTTATTCGGCCGTTTTGGCACTTTTATCTGTTTCCTCTACCGATGAGAAGAAGATCGACGATATTCCTGTTGTACGCGAGTTTCCTGATGTATTTCCCGATGATCTACCTGGTCTTCCTCCCCATCGTCAGGTTGAGTTCAGTATTGATCTTGTACCGGGAGCTGCTCCTATTGCTCGGGCCCCCTACCGTCTTGCACCTCCCGAGATGCAGGAATTGTCCAGTCAGTTACAGGAACTCTTGGACAAGGGTTTCATTAGACCAAGTTCTTCCCCTTGGGGAGCCCCGATTCTGTTCGTTAAGAAGAAGGATGGAAATTTTCGATTGTGTGTGGATTACAGAGAATTGAACAAAGTGACCATCAAGAACCGTTATCCTCTTCCACGTATTGATGATCTGTTCGACCAACTCCAGGGTTCTAGCTGCTACTCTAAGATTGATTTGAGGTCCGGTTATCACCAGTTGCGTGTAAGGGAAGCTGGCGTTGCAAAGACTGCCTTCCGTACGCGTTATGGCCATTTTGAGTTCTTGGTCATGCCTTTCGGTCTCACAAACGCACCGGCAGTTTTCATGGATTTGATGAACCGCGTTTGCAAACCGTATCTTGACAAGTTCGTCATCGTGTTTATTGATGACATCCTGATTTACTCCAAGAACAAGACCGAACACGAGGAACACCTGCGCTTGGTTTTGGAACTTTTGCGACGGGAACAACTTTACGCTAAGTTCTCAAAGTGTGACTTTTGGTTACGCGAAGTTCAGTTCCTAGGACATGTGGTTAATGAACTAGGAATTCATGTCGATCCAGCTAAGATCGAAGCGATCAAGGACTGGGAAGCACCAAAGACGCCAACTGAGGTGCGGCAATTCCTAGGCCTTGCGGGCTATTATCATCGTTTCATTAAGGGGTTCTCGAAGATCGCTCAACCCCTCACCACTCTTACTCAGAAGGATAGAAAATTCGCCTGGGGTGAACCACAAGAGTCAGCATTTCAAAAACTGAAGTCTAAACTTTGTTCTGCTCCTATTTTGGCCTTGCCTGAAGGCCCTGATGATTTCGTTGCTTACTGTGATGCTTCTATTCATGGTCTCGGTTGCGTGTTGATGCAACGCGAGAAAGTGATTGCGTATGCTTCTCGCCAACTCAAGGTGCACGAGAGGAACTACACCACCCATGACTTGGAGTTGGGTGCAGTGGTTTTCGCATTGAAAATTTGGAGACATTACTTGTACGGTACCAAATGCACCATCTACACCGATCACAAGAGTCTTCAACATATTTTCGACCAATAACATTTGAACATACGACAGCGTCGTTGGATTAAACTCCTGAACGACTATGATTGCGCCATTAAGTACCATCCTGGCAAGGCGAATGTAGTAGCAGACGCCTTGAGCAGGAAGGAATCAATTAATCCTCGTCGCGTTCGGGCGTTGCAGCTCACCATTCATTCCTCTTTACCTGACCAACTCCGTTCTGCTCAGTTAGAAGCTTTGAAGGAGGAAAACCATAAAGCTGAGACTATGCATGGTGCCGACAAGCACCTCGAGCAAAGGCCTGATAGCCTGCACTACTTCGCAGAACGCATATGGGTTCCTTTATTCGGGGGACTTCGGGAGCTTGTCTTAGATGAGGCTCATAAGTCCCGGTATTCTATTCATCCTGGTTCGGATAAGATGTACCAAGATCTAAAGGTGCTTTACTGGTGGCCAAACATGAGGTCGGATATAGCCTCATACGTGAGCAAATGCTTGACCTGTGCTAAGGTCAAGGTGGAATACCAGAAACCGTCGGGTCTCTTGCAACAACCTGAAATTCCGGAGTGGAAATGGGAACGGATTACAATGGATTTTGTCACGCAACTACCTAAGTCACCGAGCGGGAATGATAAGATATGGGTGATTGTTGATCGGTTGACGAAATCAGCCCATTTTCTTGCTATTAAGGAGACCGACACCATGGATCGTTTGGCTCGTCTTTATCTGAAGGAAGTTGTTTCTAAGCACGGGGTGCCGGTTTCTATTATTTCGGATCGTGACTCCCACTTTGCTTCTCACTTCTGGAAATCTTTGCACAAGGCTTTGGGTACCCAGCTAGACATGAGTACAGCTTATCACCCACAGACTGACGGTCAGAGTGAACGCACGATTCAAACCTTAGAAGACATGCTGCGGGCATGTGCGATCGATTTTGGCAAAGGATGGGAAGCTCACCTACCGTTAGTAGAATTCTCTTACAACAACAGTTATCACACGAGCATCAAGGCGGCTCCGTTCGAGGCACTGTACGGGCGGAAATGCCGATCTCCTCTTTATTGGGCTGAGGTGGGTGAGAGTCAACTCACTGGGCCTGAGCTAGTGTACGAAACTTCGGAAAAGATCGTACAGATTCGTAACCGGTTGGCAGCGGCACGGGATCGGCAAAAGAGTTATGCCGATCAGCGTCGCAAGCCATTGGAATTCCAAGTTGATGAGAAAGTACTTCTGAAAGTTTCACCGTGGAAGGGCGTCATACGCTTTGGAAAGCGTGGCAAACTCAACCCTCGGTATGTCGGCCCATTTACAATCCTGGAACGGATTGGACCGGTGGCATACCGTCTTGATTTACCGACGAAGCTCGGTAACGTACATAACGTCTTCCATGTGTCCAACTTAAAGAAGTGTCTGGCTGACGAGTCTCTTATTGTTCCACTGGAAGAGATCAAGGTTGATGATCGTCTTCGGATTGTGGAGGAACCTGTTGAGATTCTTGATTACAAGATTCGTAGCCTACGTCATAGCAAGATTCGCATTGTTAAGGTTCGCTGGAACTCGAACCGGGGACCAGAGTACACTTGGGAACGGGAGGATCAGATGAGGTCTAAGTATCCTCATCTCTTTCCTAAGGAAGCGTTCGAATCGAGATATGTTACCACTGCAGCTGAATGAATCTCGGGGCGAGATTCCTTTTTAACGTGGGGATGATGTGACAACTCGGGTAAATCTCTCTCTTGGTTTCTATCTTTTGTCTGTTTCTTTTGTTATTCCTTTTGGTACTTGTGCAATTTTCGAGACGAAAATTCTTTTAACGTGGGGATGATGTGACACCCGGCAAATTCTGGTTAACAACGTTGTCTAGATTAAAGTCTACCTTAGCGAGTCACGCGTATATTATACTTAACTAGGGTTAGCTAGATAGCTAGATGGGACATACGTGCATTGTTGTGAGTTAATATGTGATTACATGATTAGTGAACCTCGGACGTTGGTGAATAACGAACTTATGTGTCTCTATGATAGTTGATGAACTTATGTGAAAACCATACGTGATTATGTGAACCTAAACCGAACACGTTAAAAAAAATTATTAAAAGTGGAGCATGAGGTTGGTTGGGGTCTTAAAACATGGGGTTACGCTTGGTATGGCCCAAAATAATGAAAACATCAAAGAAAACAGGCTATACAACAAACTGGGCCGCTCAAAACGGATTAAACCATTCCGAACGGCCATTCACAATTCCGAACGGGTGTTCACAATTCCGAACGGGTGTTCGGAACACGCTGACGTGGTTAAACCGCCTTAAACTACTATTTAAGCAACCCTAATCGCCCCCTTTCTGCCCCACACAAATTATTAACCCTAAACCACCTGCTAAAGCTCAAGAACATCAATCGGGAAGCTTGAAGAGCGTTCGGTTGGTTGTTTTGGAGTGTTTGTGGTATAATCTTCATTCCCTTATGTTTTAATCTTCTTTAAATTGTTTTAAAACACCAAAACCTTGTTTGTCCAGGTCTGAAAGTATTTTATAAAAGTTAAAACATGAGGATTACGAAGATTAAAAGGGTCAAGCACATTGTTATATTATGAATGTTATATGTTTTGCATGATTATGCATGTTCTTGATGTTTTAGACTTCTAGGGTTTGTGAATAATGATGTTTGTGATGTATAATTAGGGTTTTGATCAGATGTGGTTCTTACTAATGTTGTATGATGATTATTAGGTGTTATTGATTGATAATATGCAACTAGGGTTTGATATAATTGATAATATTGCATGATTAGAATCTGGACAGATTCTGAATGTCGAATTGTAGGGTCTGTTTTGTGGCTTGAAAATAATTGGTTTGATCGATTCTTTGCATGAATAGATTGTACATTGTCTTAGCTTTTTAGAATGGGCAAAATCATCTGATTTGGATATCGGTTGATATGTTTTTGGAATTTTCATTTAAAATAGGTCAGGTCAGAATTTCGGGTATCAAACTGAGTCAACTTTGAAACATCATAAATCAAGTTTTATAAAGAGTTGGGTTGTGAAATTTTTACAGAAGGTTAATATTGGAGTAATATGAGTTTTCCAAGTGGATTCATCCCGTTTAGATGAATACAAAATTTTTGGGAATTTATCTACCAAACTGACATGTTAGGAAGGTTTTCTGAACATAGATGTATTAGACGAATTTTAATTATTTTTGTGTTTGGATTTAAGACAAAACAAAAATAGGTATTGTTAAGTGAATCCCAAAGAAAATTCAGTAAAAATTTGGGAGGTTAACTCACTGATTTGCTATTTTAAATAAATTCGTTTTGATGGCGCACAATCTGTCCTAAAAACACAGATTGTGTATTATGTGATTATGTGATTAATTGAGGTCTTAGGTGGTATGGAATTGACATGTAACTGAAGTACACTTTTTTGAGACACATACGGAATGTAGAAACTAATTGTAACCAACGTATTCACCAACGGGTCCATAGGATTTACTTATTCATGTAGAATCACTAGATGTCACTTACACGCTTTTGAACATTTAAAACGCCTTGGACAAACGAGTTATATGGTGTAATGATATTACGCCTATACTCACTTAATGACACTGTTATTAGGGTGTCGGTAGCATATATTACTTTCTGTTCGGATTCTTTGCTGGCACGTTAAGGTGAGTTTATGGCCCCTCTTTTAACTGGTTTCACTTTTCGGGGGAGAAAACATTTGTTAAAACTTATGTTTGGTAACTACTGTCATACTATGGGTTTCTATGGTTTACTATACGATCTTTGGAAGTCCCGGGGGGAACCATGAATGTGCGGGTTAGCACAACGGGGAAATGTGAATAGCGCTATTGGGAGTGACCAACCCCGCTTGTCGGCTTGGAGGGCCGGGCGAGTGCATATTGTCTCAAACAGGAACAACAGGTTTACTATTCGGGCACGACATCTGGTTTGCGAGTTAGTAATGGTTTTCCAATCGTAGTAGTAACAAAACATACGCCTAGCTAGCGTACTTTGGTTTTCGATTTGTTATAGTATGGACAGGTTGAACTTGGTACTGTGATTACAAAACCTGTAAACTCACCAGCATTTTTGTGCTGACGTAAACTTTTACATGTTTTCTCAGGTCGCTAAGGTAGCACAATGGAACTAGGGCGCACGCGTCTGCACGGCGTCTAGTTAGGATTTCATGGTTTTCAAACATTGAACATTTGGTTTACTTTTGGATTATGTTTTGAGAATAAGCTTCCGCTGTAACTGGAGATTTAAACTATGTTTTTGAAATTGCATATGTTAATTTAGACTTGTTTATTGTGATCGTTGGTTTGGATCCTGGTTTGTCATGCGCCTCGCGGTAAAACTCCGCAAGTGGATTTTGAGGGTGTGACAGAAACCCCACAAAAAATAGTCGATTTTTCTCCGTTTTTTATATCGGACTATGGTACTCGTTGGAAAAATAATAAAACGCTCGTTAATTTGGTGTAATTTTTTTTTAAAAAAAATCTCGTATATAAAAGATATAAACGTTTAAAAGTTATGGGAGGAAACACGAGAGAGAAAATTTTAAATTTATTTTTAAATTCTTTTTTTCCTAAATAACTCAATTTAATTTAGGGTTTATGTTTATCTTTTTGTTTTAATTAAAAAAGGAAATAGTTCAAAAACACTAAAATCTTTCAATTATGATGTCACGTGGCACTCTTAAGGGGAGGTTGAGGCCTCCATTGCACGCCACGTCAGCATATACGTTTTCTTTTATATATATATAGATAGATAACAATTAATATATAATATTCAGTTTTAAAAATAAAAACATTGGACTCAAACTGCTTCTAACAGGGTTTGAACCTGGGACCTTTGAGTTGAAAAGCAGGACATCAACAATCTGATCTACCAGATCAGTTTGTTGTTTATTCTGATACAAGCTTTATAAACATATATTATCCAGATTCAGTTTTTTTTATAAAAAAGAAAAGTAGGCCGGTTCTGCCAAGGGTCGAACCTGGGTCCCTTTACCTGTTACACGAATACAAAACCAGCTAGGCTAAGAGGTCTGATGTTTATATACCTGATCGTTTTATTTATAAACAAATTATGATAAAGTCATCTTCCCCACACAGCAACCCAAATCAGACCTGACCTAAAACCCAATCAATAATTGATTAAATTGATAACTATTGTTCGATTAATCATGGGGGTTTTCTTATCTACTAGAATTCGAAATACAAACACAAAATAATTGACTAAAACAAACCTGTTTTGCTTGGTTTGATCGAGAAAAAGAAGAATAGAGGTTTGGTTCGATCATGGGCCGATTACACGAAGAAACAACAATTTAGAGAGGGGAAATGAAGGCAATAAGGGTCTGAATGCGGTGATAGGTTCAGTTTTTCGATTGATGAACTAATTATACATGTTTATATATAGGCTAGATATGGTTACGAACAGGATTTGGATAATTATAACAATTAACCGACTTAAACTTTGTTGTTATCGCTTAATATGCAGCAGTTTAAGTCGATTAATGATTTCGATTAAGATCAAAGAGTCTTTTTTTTTTTTTGCATTATCTTATCCATAAATTCGCTTTACTGAGTCGGTTTAATCAAAATACAAACGGGTCACATTTTTGTTTTCTAAAAGTTGTTTTTTTATATAAACTTCATGTATCTACCTATATATATAGACTTATGTTTAAAAATATTTGAATATATAATATCTTTAATTTATCCATTTTGAAAATATTTGAATTTAAATAAATATTAAAAATTCTTCATATTTTAAATTAAAATATATAAAAATAGCATTTATAAAATAAGAACTTTCTAATAAGAATTAGATCAGAATTAGTTAACATAATTAGATTTTTATAAATGCCACTATGTTTAAGAAAAAATATATAAGGACAACCCTCGATAAATATCAATAATATGAAATAAATAGGATCTTGTTTGATAAGCCGGTAAATACATTAAACGAAAAAGAATGGGAAAATATGCGAGGTTACAGTCTCCCCTACTTTTGTGAATTTCGTCCCGAAATTGATGGGGAAGAGACTCTGAGAAAGTTTATAACCAATACTATGGCTGGTTTTCAAAGAAAAGTAAGGGGTTCAAAGAGAAGAGCATGTAGATTACAAAGAATCAAGGTGATAGGATAAATTCTTAAGTTGTAAAAGATGATGAGAATTGGATTATATGGTGTAGGAATTCAAGTTTCAAGAGGACACAATCAAAGAGTTTTAGATTGTATAATTTCGAAGACCAAATCTAGATAATATAAAAACTTACAACACAAACAAGGGCTAGTCCTGAGTTCGATTCCCAGTGCCATTTTCGATGCACCATTAGCGTTTATATATAAGGTGTAGCGCAGCTAATCCACCACGCATTTGGTGTTTCCAAAGCGTACTGAACATCTACCAGTTAACCTAAATAGAATTTCACACCACCTTAACGTACTTGTAAATTTATGATTACGTTCCGGACCATAATCACCAATTTACCTTACATTAGGGTACTATGTCATTCTATGATCCTAATCTACAACAATATATCAAAGCAAACATAAGTTTCAAAAGAATGATGCGTCTATGTGGTTGTGAAGACAAACACATCGGGTCACAATGGTTTGTTATCACAGTGATGAGACTAATGTGGCTGTGAAAACCAATACGTTGGGTTACAACGTGTCACTTAACACAGAAATGAGATTATATAATAATGAAAACAAACATGTTTGGTAACAACGACTTGCAAGCATACGAAAAGGTTAAGCATGAGCTACAACCCAAACGGGGAGCCTACTGAGTAAGATGTTTGCACATAGTATACAAAGATGATTCCAACTGATGAGCAGGCAAGAAAAACCTCTACCAGACGTGGAACAGGAACCTCTACCGATGGTTGAGCAGATACGATGGCCTCTGCCAGTCGTTGAGCAGGTTATTAGAACCTCTACCGACTGTTGAGTAGGCATGATGACCCCTACAAATCGTTGAGTAGGTTATTAGGTACTCCACTAACTGTTGAGCAGGTAATTCGTCCTCTACCCGTTGTTGAGTAGATAAATGTAGCAAATGTAATAATAATTTTTTTTCAGTTCAACAGGTATGTTGCAAATCGATAATACACACATACAAGCAAGTTTGTAAATACGACAAGTATCCAAGTATAGAATGTGACTTGCAATTGAGTTGCCATAGACAAGGTTAATGAGCCTAGGTGTGGTTTCACTAGTTGATGGTTATAACAAACAATTCATATTAACTAGCCATGTTTTCAAGTATCACGCATAATCAAATGTGTAAATAAAATAAGTAATCAAATACTCATGTATCAAGAAGAATCAAGTTTCATGCAATAAACAATCATTGTAGGATTAAGAATCATGGATCAAGTTTTCAATAGTTTGGTTATCATGGAAATCGAGTTCATGTTCAAAAGGCAAAGAATATGTGTTTAATCCTTGAGAACATGATGAAAACCCATAGTATAATCAAGGTTGTAAAATAGTGAATGCAAACTAGTTTATACACAATTCAGTTTATGGGTCAAGGAAGATATAAGGTAGTCATGTTTGTGATAAAACTGAAATGTGGATAGTCGATCCAGATTGAGGCAAAAATAGATTACAGACTGTGTGATCTGATAAAGCTTTCGTTCAATATTTAAAGATGATTTTTTTTAAGATGCTAATGTGATTGATTTATTGAGGATGTAACTAACTCGACCGAGGTTGTAGATCTTAGAAAACATGGATTTTGTTTTTCAAAATTCAAAAATTCAATTGAGCATTTGGTACAGAAATCATGAACAATTATTGGGAAAACAAAATACTTTTGTGAAAATTTGTCAATTAAAGCATTAAAATGGCATTTGAAAAGGGTTAGATTTGTAAAGTTAGATGAGATCTTTGTTATAATAATGATTGTTTGCAGAATTTGTGAAAATTTTGACAAAAACAGTAATTGCTAATCAGGGTGCATTCCATGCAAGGGGTAGGATATAAATATTTGCAGTCCAATAGTTTTTCAAAATAAGATTCAAGTATGTGAAGTTGAAATTAATAGGTTTTTAAACAAGGGGACACAAAAAGTGATAAGGTTACAATGTGTAGGTAAATTTGGAGCAAGGCTGGAAATAGTAAGACATATGTGACGTAAGGGATCCTTGAAAAAAAAGGCAAGTTTGGGGTAGACACAAGAATCATAAAAAACAGACTAGGTGATATCGACAAGCAGGGGAATGGATTTTATAACTCAAGAATTAACACAAGGCATGAAGTTAGGATGAATCTTCGTAAAATAATACGGAGCTCAATCCTTTGAAGAAATTGAAAATCAAAGAAGTAGGCACCAAGCTTATGAATAAAGTCTTTAGCATATTCCTTTTTGGGTATGATGCATTGTAGTTCCACCGTAGATAATGTTGAAGATTCTTAGCATTAAGGGAAAAGTTAGAGGAGAGAGAGAGAAGCAAGAAAGGAAGCACAAAATGTACTAAAGAAGTCATATAGACAAATAGCATGCAAGAAAAAATGTCACACAAGTTGGACTCTTAAGGTTATAGTCTAGGCCATTATTCTAATAACCTAATTCCCTATAACCATGGCTCTGATACCAATCTGTAACACCCCAACCGATGGCGGAAACATCGAGGTGCCACGTAGTGACGATTGTTCAATAGCTCATGGCAACTAAATGAAGTTTCAATTGATTATTTAAAATATTTACATACAATCAAATAAGTTCAAACAATAATAACATGTTTAATTTTATAGAATCTAAGGCTTGAACTCCTATGTGATCCACAAGCAAATGCTAAAACCTCCAAGCAATTGAATACCTGAAACATGTTAAGTTTGGAAAATGGAGAGGGTCAACTATAAATAGTTGGTGAGAATACATAAGTTTTAAATAAAATATTGATCAAAAAGTTCATGTAGCAATTATTGTGACAAAGAATTTAAACAAAGATAGTGTGCGTGAACATGATCTACTGGTAGCTCAAGTCATTGTTTTGTACAATCAACCCTTGTGTCGACTGAGACTTAACTCGCAAGTTAGTTAAATTGTTACTGTTTCGATCATCCCTGAATTTATGCGGGGGATGGGCTTGTCAGACCTATAGCGCTATAATCTACACAGGCGGCTTGATAAAAGTTAATGAATGTACTGAGGCGGAATATATACCACAACCAGTTCACAAATATATAAGTTTATAGTATGATGCGAGAATGTAATTGCACAAGTTTCAAACATGTTTCACCCCAAAATATTGAAAACAGAAAAAACTAGGGATATGTAAACTCACCTTAGCAAGCAAATAAGTATTCACAACGCAACGAACAGCTAGCAATATGATTCAAGAGGAATCAACCTAAATGATATAAACAAAGTCTAAGGAAACGAATACCTTAAAAGTCTAAGATTTCTAGGTCGATCGATTAGGGTTCTCTAGTTTTGGGGAAAGACGATTAAATGTTAATGCTTTAGTTTAAAAATATAGTAATACTTAAAACATTATAAATTTTTATATAATTTAAAAGATATGACTTTTGAAAGTATGAAAAAATATATATTTTCTATTTATTTAAAATAAAACAATTTATTTATACAAAGGATTTTCACAGAATAATAGGATAAAATATAAAAGTATGTATTTTTTTTCTCGAAAAGTTTATATCTTTGGTCCATTAGATTAGAAATAATTTTAGAAAATTTTTGGCTTTTGAATCGTTAAAAACAAAACTTTTATGAATTAGTTATGAATAAAACAAGTTTATATTATTCTTTTATAATAAATAACAATTAATATATAATATTCAGTTTTAAAAATAAAAACATTGGACTCAAACCGCTTCTAACAGGGTTTGAACCTGGGACCTTTGTTGAAAAGCAAGACATCAACCATCTGATCTACCAGATCAGTTTGTTGTTTATCCTGATACAAGCTTTATAAACATATATTATCCAGATTCAGTTTTTTTTATATATAAAAAAGGAAATGTGACACCCGGCTAACTCAGGTTAGTAACATTGACTAAACTAGTAAGTCTACCTTAGCGAGTCATGCGTATTACGTACTTAACTGGGTCAGTCGAGTCGTTACGATGATTCTGGGAATCATCGGGAGTCGTTACGATGATCCGCGGGAATCATTGGGAGTCGTTACGATGATCCGCGGGATCATCAGGAGTCGGTCCATAACCATGTGTACAAGGATTGGTGATTCGTGGAATCGTCGGGTTTAACGCACACACGCAAGTCTCGAGTCCCGAGAATTGGTGAACGGATGTAAACGTGTTAGTTATCGTGCATTATGTGCTTCTAATCATTATGTGACTTGTCGGTATGTGAATACGTGTTTATATGTGTTAAAATAGTGTTTAACGCGCCAAAAACCCATTCTGGAACCATAGTGGCGATTAGGAACCTGGAGGGCTCCTAATCGCCACATACAGAGGCGAATAGAGGGATGCTGATGGCGATTAGGGCTCTAATCGCCAGTATATAAGCGATTAGAAGCCCTACTTGCCTGATCTGATGTGCACGAGTCAAAACACCTATAAATACAACCCTTGACTCCCCAAACACCATTTGTGCAACCCTAACTGATCATAAGCCTCCCACACACCTTGAAACACCTCTGGAATTTGTTTTGCTTCAAAACTCACCATTTCCAAGCTTACACACCTTTCTTTGATAAAATCCAAGGTGTGTTCTTCATCCCAAACCTTTGTAATGTTATTGTTTTGGTTCCCCAAAAGTCCAGACCTTGTTTTGATAAGAATGTGTCTTTAAAAACCTTGGGAATGAGTTTTAAAACAAGTCTACACTATAATGCTTGCTATATGTGAAGTATTGATGCATATGATGATTTTTTGTGATTATAACATGAATGTTTCCATGAATTTGATGTACTTCTGATGTATAGGAGTTGTTAGGATGATTATCTATGAGTTTAAGCTATTGTTATAGTGTTTAGATGAAAGTATGCATTTTGACCCATTTGGGTGATTCTTGAAGAATTAGGATGTTATGATATGATTCATTGCTTGTTTATGGTTAGGAATCATGCTAGAATGATGTTATAACATAGGGGTGATGAATTGCAAGTTATAGGAGGTGTAATCTAATCTTTACTACTTAAGGAAAGATTTCATAGTTAATGAAACCTAGTACTTTGCCATTTTAGGAAATAATCGCACCGAGGCCGTTAGAGCAGAGATAAATTGGGGGTTTTTGCTTGGAATGGGTTGGTAAATGGTTTAGGTTTGATGTTGGGTGTTTTTACATGTTTCGGATCTGATTTGGAAGGTTTAACGCGCGAAAACGCGCGACAGCAGGGCTACAGGCGATTAGAACACCAATCGCCTAATGTATCAGGCGATTACAACCTATTCGCCTGATACAACAGGCGAGTAGCCCCTATTCCCCACTTTTACTAGCGAATACAATCCTATTCCCCACTTTACTAGCAATTACAACTCTATTCCCCATTTTACTAGTGATTACAATCCTATTCCCCACTTTACTAGCAATTACAACTCTATTCCCCATTTTTACTAGTGATTTCATTTCTATTCACTAGTTTGACTCTCCTAATCACTAGTTGACTTTTCCTAATTACATGTAAGTTTCCTAATCGCGTGTACTGCTGTCGTAAGCGTATTTTGACATCCCGGAACATGATTTGACACCTAGGAACATGATAGGAACCCCGGGATACACCCAATGTCTTAGTAACACGTGTTCGGACCTGTTTATGCGTTAATTGGACATTGTGCTAGACTAGGTGAACTCTTGCGCGTATTAAGTGTTTAATTGCATATGATGCATGATGTCTTGTATTTGTCTAACACGTGGGATGTCGGGTCACCAATGGGATGTCGGGTCTTGTCTGGTACGGTCGGTTTAACAGTCAAAGGTGTTTTCAAACGTTTATGGTTATGGTCTGGACATTCGGGGACTAGTTAACCTACGGGTTATTAGTCCGGATACTTATACACATCTTATGATAGGTCGCCGCTATTTGGGGCTATTATAGCCTAATTACTTAACTGTTTTCAAGTAACGCAATCTAAGGTGAGTGTCACAGCCCCACTTTTACTGTTTTACTTTCGGGGGAGAAACATGCTACATACTTACTTACTAAAGGTCATGTTATACTATGGTTACTTTAAAAATACTATGCGGCTTTTATGGAAAGTCCCAGGGGGAAACCATGAATGTGCGAGGATGCACAACGGGGGAAATGTGGATAGATCTATTGGGCCTCATAAACCCCACTCGACGGCTGGGCCGGGGGGTGCATATTGTCTCTTATTACTGGCTCGCCGAGGCATCGGTTATAGCCAAAACGTCTGGGCAAGCTTCAACAACTTATACACGTATAGTAATGGGTTCCCAACCGTAGTAGTAAACAAACACTTAACGTCTAGCATTATATGTTTTCATTTTTGGCATGTTTTCTCAGGTCGCTAAGGTAGCAGTCAAAGAGCTAGGCGCACGAAGTCATGCACAGCGTCTAATATTTTGAAGCATATTAAACATTGTTTTGTAAACTATAATATGTCTTTTGGTTGTAAACAAGAAATGCTTCCGCTGCTGGTTTACGGCTCAAAGCATGATATTTTGGTTTTAAAAATATATATGAATGCATGTTTGTTGTATGTTTATTGTGATCGTTGACTGAGATCCTGGTGTGTCACGCGCCTAGCGGTAAAACCCCGCATGTGGAATTTGAGGGTGTGACAGATTGGTATCAGAGCCAGGTTATAGTGAACTAGGACTACATGTAGAGTCTAGTCTATAACTGAGTCGCACACACTAGACGGTCACAGATAGTCGAGTCTTAACATGTGGGTAACAATATGACTTGTCGGGGGTGTCGATGTCATCATCTTCTACGCTACATCATTTGTTTACTCTTTATCATTCTATCTCTTGACCCATCCTTACCATGATTCGACGGCAAACGATATACTATTGAACTTTCTTGACGGCGGTCTACATTGGGGCAGCTTCGGCATACTCCCGAGATCTGTCCGGGCATTCGGACATCTCCCTTCTATGCCCTAATGGACACGCTCGTTCTTATGCATACTATGTTATACTTATACTTAGGACAATACCATGATTGGGCACTAGTGTTCGGTGACTTGAACTTCAAACTTAAAGCACGCCTGGAGGACCATGTAGAACAGTTTATCATGTCGGGTGCACACGAGATTATAAACTGTGATGCATGGGAGCCCTAGTGGACTTTGTGTTTGAACGGATGGACCCGAACTAGGCTCGGTCTAGTTCCTTAAAATTCTTAATGGGTTGTACCACGGGCAAGCCTAAATCTTTTGTTTCATGTTGTGACAGAAGATATCGGGAGCTCGTGGAGGTCGCAGAGGCGGTCGTGCTGGCGGTCGTGCTGGCGGCCGTGGTGGTGGCCGTGGCCGTGGGAACATTAATATGACCCAAGCGGAGTTGGACAACCTGATGCAGCAGCATGTGAACATTGCTTTGGCTGCATTCCAAGCTGCTCATAATGCTATGGGTGGTACGTCAATTCCCACCTATCCTACCTTGTTCTAGGGTATTGTACCTTTTCTTGATTTTCACCTGTGTGTCTGTTCCAGGTGGTGCTGTCAATCCCCCTCCACCCCAGTGCTCCTACAAGAAGTTTATGGATTGCAAGCCCCACAATTTTAGTGGAACTGAAGGGGCAGTGGGACTGCTCCGCTGGCTGGAGAAGATTGAATCGGTTTTCTCGATGTGCAGTTGCCCGAAAGGCGACCGGGTGAAGTATGCTTCTGCGACCCTAGAGGGTCAAGCCCTGACTTGGTGGAACTCCACCACCCAGACCATGGGAATTGGGGAAGCTCATGCTATGCCCTGGACATAGTTCGTTCAGCTTTTGAAAAACGAGTACTGCCCGAGGGATGAAATCCAGAAGCTTGAGCATGAGGTCTGGAATCATAAGATGGTGGGGTCTGAGATTGAAGCTTACACTGCTAGGCATAATGAGTTGGCGGTGTTGTGCCATGATCTGCACGCACCGGAATATCGGAGGATCGAGCACTATATTTCTGGGTTGGTGCCGGAGGTTGCGGGGTTGGTAGCTGCGGGTAATCTTACTGTTTATTCTGAGGTGGTTCGGTCGGCTCACAGGCTGACCAACATGAAGGTGGCTGAAGGGGTCTTGCCTCCTCGAGGCGTTACTGTGAAGGCTCCTGAGAGCAACAAGCGAAAGTGGGAAGGTGTGGGTAAAGGCTCGAGTTCAGCTCAGCCTCAGCAGGTGAAGAGGTCTGATGTTGGGGGATCGTCGTCTGAGCAGAAAACGGGGGGTTATCAGGGGAAGTTGCCGAAATGTGAACGATGCTGGTTCCATCATACTGGTCGCTGTGACAAGAACCAGTGTCGCCGGTGCAACAGGGCCGGGCATGTAGCTCAAGATTGCAGGGTTAATCTTCAAGGTAACCGGAACCCACCTGCTACACCTACTCCGGCTCCTCAGGATGCTACTTCCTAGGGAACCCAGGGAAAACAGGGGTTCTATAACTATGGTGAGCTTGGTCACTACAAGCGTGAATGCCCCAAGTTGAAGCAGGGCGAGGCTGGGAAGAACGGATCGGGTAATGAAAACAATGGGGGCGGAGGCAGGTATGCTCGCGCCTTTATGATTGGTTCGAGCGGGGCTTGACAGGATCCTGACACTGTTACCGGTACGTTTCTTCTTGATAATCGCTATGCTACGGTTTTATTCGATTCCGGTGCCGATAAGAGTTTTATATATCTTGGGTTTAGTCAATTGCTTGATAGGGTACCTACACCTTTAGAGGCTAAGTACTTGATAGAATTGGTTGATGGTAAGAAAGTCGAAGCGACGCACGTCCTTAGGGAGTGTCGCCTTGAATTGTCGGGTTATTCTTTTCCTATTGACCTTATGCCGGTATCCTTGGGTAGTTTCGATGTTGTCGTGGGTATGGATTAGTTGTCTCTGTATCATGCTGAGATCGTTTGTTTTGATAAAGTCATTCGACTTCCTCACCCTGATGGAGAAATTCTGTTGGTGCATGGTGAGAAGAGCGGGGTCCCTTTGAGTATCATTTCGTGTATGAAAGCCTATAAGTATCTTCGGAAGGGGTATTCTGCCATTCTGGCACTTGTTTCAGTTTCGTCAGAGGAAGAAAAGAAGATTGAAGATATTCCTGTCGTCCGTGATTTTCCCGATGTATTTGCTGAAGATTTACCTGGTCTTCCGCCTTATCGTCAGGTTGATTTCGGTATTGAAATTGCTCCAGGTGCGGCCCCTATTGCCCGAGCCCCATATTGTCTTGCACCTCCCGAGATGCAGGATTCGTCTAACCAGTTGCAGGAGCTGTTAGAGAAGGGTTTCATCCGACCTAGTTCGTCCCCGTGGGGAGCCCCTATTTTGTTTGTCAAGAAGAAGGACGGGAGCCTGCGAATGTGTATCGATTACCGTGAATTGAACAAGGTTACCATCAAGAATCGTTATCCTCTTCCTCGCATCGATGATTTATTCGATCAACTTCAGGGTTCTAGTTTCTATTCGAAGATTGATTTGAGATCAGGGTACCATCAGTTGAGGCTCCAAGAAGCTGATATTCCGAAGACCGCTTTTCGAACTCGTTATGGCCATTTCGAATTCTTGGTCATGCCTTTTGGTCTCACCAATGCGCCCGCCATTTTTGTAACACCCCAACCTATGGCGGAAACATCGAGGTGTCACGTAAGAATGAGTATACAGTAGCACATGGTATTCAAGTTTTAATTGAAATTTATTTAAAGTAAAATATCCAAAATTTGAAAATACATAATAAAGTCTTGAATGAAATTCTAGTACATCAAATAATCCAAACAAAGCATAAACTTCAATTATCTCCTCATGCTAGCTCTAGACTTCAAGCATCATTATTTCCTGTTGAGTTTGGAAAAAATGGGGGGGTTAACTAGAAGTTGGTGAGAATACATAAGCCATGTCAAGCAATTAAGTTTTAGAATAATAAAAGTTTAGCAATTCATATGTCTATCGTAAGTTTAAGTCTGCATGAATAAACATGAAGTATAGTATGCACATAATCAAACCTCCGACAAGTTTAGGTCCATCCCGTCATCCACGGTTCACCTTAATATCACGTTGGAACGATAACAATCACCCGCACTCCCCATAAAAGATGGTCAACGAATCTAGGTGGGATTGTCAATCCAATAGATCTATCATTGTATACCGTCGGCTGATCAATGTTAATGATTATGCTAGAATAATGTGCTTACCCTAGTAATGTTTAAGACATAATGCAACATAGAATAACACATAGACACTTATGATTGAATTGTAAATTGAATGTTGTAACATGTTTCACCCCAAAATAGTGAATGGAAAAAGGGCTATGTAAACTCACCTTAGCAAAGTGTTAAGTCTCGAGAAATAGAATATAAGTAGCCCAACGTTGCCAAGTATTACCCTATGTATAAGGTAATAAATAAGTCTAAGTCTTTCTAGTCTACAAGTATTTTCAAGGGTTCCTAATTTGAGGATAAGTATTCGTTTGATTATTAATTAAATTGTTTAATAAATAAAAGAAATTCGATAAATAAATAAACAAAAGTCTTTTTGTAGACTTTAGATTAAAGATGGTCACATTATAAGGTTTTGAGTATGAAAATAATTTTTATAAAATTATTTTCTTAAAAATAGAATATTTAGTCTATTTATTTCTATTTTGCCAAAATATAACTTTAATATCTAAAAATATTAAAATTAAAGAATTTTTAAATTAAAATTTGTATTTCTGTTCTAAATGGATAGAAATAATTTATATAAAATTTTGGTTCAAAAGTACTGAAAAATGAATTTATTATGATTTATTTATGATTAAAATAACAAAAATTGATTAAAAATATTAAATAAATGAATTTTCGAAAATAAAAATCATTTCTGGAATGTTTAATGTTTTATAAACTCGGAATAATTTTTGTGGAAATTTATATAATCGTTTTGATATTTTTATAGAATTTTATAATTATAATAGAATAAACTTGTAATATTTATTATATATAATAAATAAATAATTTTTGGAAAACTAAAAATTGTATGTTAAACTTTTCTATTAGAATATCATAAAATAATTTTTGTAGAATTTATAAAGCGTTTTTAGTATTTTAAAACCATTTTTAAAAATAATAATGAATATATATAAGTAAAAAGGGTTAAAAAAAATATTTGTAGTTGCCAAGAATTGAACCCGCGTCTGACCCGTGTTAGAGGTTTTAAATCACAAGCCCAGACCAGTTGGTCTGGACCCTGAGAACGATTAAACCTTTGTTGAAATAATTATATAGTTATACTTGAAACAGAATTATAATCATTTTAAAAGAAAAGAAAAGGGTGTGTGAAACGAGACTCGAACCCGCGTACCCTAGGTGACAGACAGACGACACAACCACTTGATCTAGATCAGTGGTTGTGTCTGCTTTGTTTCTGATTATTTATTAAACGCATAGAACCAGAGCTTTATCCCTAATTGAAACGTATGAACCCTAGATTTTACAATAATCCAAATGAGCAAGCAATAACCCGATTATACATGGGGTTATTGCTGCTCTATAGCCGATCAACGAAACCCATTAAAAAGATTGGACTTACAACTGTTTTTGATGACAAATTGTTTGGTCAAATGCAAAGTCAAAAACGCGACTGGTTGGGGCTTGTATAGGGATTTTTAGCAGAAATTTAGAGAGGGGAGAGGTTAATCGGCGAGTGTAGATGAAGAATGAGGGTCCAATTTATAGTGAAATGTTCGTGTGTTTCGAATTGGTAAGGTTGACCCGTTTAAAGACAATGACACGTGATTAGACTCTAATTTGGAATGTTATAACTGCTAATTGGCGTGTATAAGACGCGAATCAATCTTATCAATCAACATTCATGCCTTAAAGGGATTATAAACGCGGATTGATCGAGTATTTTAGGAAGATTGGATCGCAGATTGACTTCTTGTAAGTCAACTGCAATTCTAAACATAATATAAATATTATATAAATCAGAGTTATACCAAATTGAAGTTGTAGACCAGCTGGTTATGCTGTGAGTGTGTAATTGAACCGGCCTAGGGCATGGGTTCAAACCCCGGCCCAGGCAATTATTTTTTTGACATTAAATTTACCCCTTTAATAATAATATATTATTATAGCATTGTTCTAGGAGTCCAAATGTGTCACGAAAAATTTAAAAGGGACGATAATGATAAAATTCGACGTTTTATTCAATAATAGTCGTAACGTACATAGAATTTAATGCGAAATGTTACAATTTTTATGGATTTGATGAACCGTGTTTGTAAGCCCTATCTTGATAAATTCGTGATTGTCTTCATTGATGATATTCTGGTCTATTCCAAGAACGAAGTGGACCACCAGGAACACTTGCGTCTTGTCCTGGAACTCCTGAGGCGGGAACAGTTGTACGCCAAGTTTTCTAAGTGTAGCTTCTGGTTGCATGAAGTCCAGTTCCTTGGTCATGTAGTTAATGAGAAAGGAATTCATGTTGACCCAGCTAAGATAGAAGCCATCAAAGACTGGGAAGCACCAAAGACGCCATCTGAGGTGCGGCAATTCCTGGGTCTTGCAGGTTATTATCATCATTTTATCGAGGGATTTTCGAAGATCGCTCAACCCCTCACCTCGCTTACCCATAAGGACAAGAAGTTCGACTGGGGTGATTCACAAGAGTCGGCCTTTCAGATGCTAAAGGCTAAACTCTGCTCTGCTCCTATCTTGTCCTTGCCTGAAGGCACGGGCGATTTTGTGGTCTACTGTGACGCTTCTATCCGGGGTCTCGGTTGTGTGCTAATGCAGCGTGAGAAAGTCATTGCCTATGCTTCCCATCAGCTCAAGATTCATGAGAAAAACTACCCTTCCCATGATCTGGAATTGGGTGCAGTAGTCTTTGCTTTAAAGATATGGAGGCATTACTTGTACGGTACCAAGTGCACTATTTACACCGATCACAAGAGCCTCCAGCATATCTTTGATCAGAAGGTGTTGAATATAAGACAGCGTCGCTGGGTCGAGCTTCTTAATGATTACGAGTGCTGATGTGCTAAAAGTAGTTTAATAAAAATAACTAAATTAAACGTAAAACTAGACACCTAGTAATACTCTAGACTCCCTAAAACTAAACTACTGACAGGCAAGTGAACCTATCGACTCTAGTATAGCTAAAGTAAGTCCGGATATCGAACCCACGAGACTCTTATGGAAAACGAAAACTAGACTCGATTACTTATCCTAAATACTGATTAAATTAATTTATTATTTTAAAGGGGGGGTTTTACTGAAAAATAAATTGCAATAAAATAAAGGTTAACTAAAATTTACTAAACTGAACTAGAGACACGAACTTAGCTGAGCCGAATTCAGATGATGACAAGACACTACCTGGACCAGACTCCTAACTATGCCTGATAAGCTTCTATGGTTATGGAACTGAATTGGAACCGGGATCTTAAAATACTAAACATCAAGAATAAACTAGACACCCTCGACCCTTCTCAAGGGGAAACCCTAGAATATTTTTGTGCTGTTAAACTACCGGTTGGAGTACAAACCCTCACAGGTTATCTAACTCTTATGATCGAGTACCCGCTAGACAATCTACCTCACAGCGCGAAAGCCTCACTACACTAGGTGTAAGGGGTAATTATTGAAGCCTAGATCTAACTTGATATGCAAGAGTTGAAAGGGAAACTAGGCAGATCTTCTCACAAAGCCTCTAACCTAGCAATCTAACAACCTAGACATACCAACAAGTCCTCACCTCACAGCTATTGAACTTGGAAGAATACCTAAAATCTTCTAACCACCAAATATCACTCCTATGGTAAACTCGCGACTATTGACCATAAACTAGTTGCTACACAAAGTCTGCAACCTAACTAGCACTCATACATGAAAGACATTCACAAAAGTGCAAGTGGAGTGAATAAGTGACAATAAGAAAATAATAAATACGCATATACACCAGATCTAAAGAAATCAAAATCTTTACTGAATCATAAATCCAAAACACGTTCCAAAAACCATAGAAAATAAAAACAAATCAAAACATAGTTATTTGTCTTGGCCTAGGTAGCTATTAAAGTTTTAGCCACAAATCATCTTGAAAAGAAAAACAAAGCCAAATAAAAATTCAACAATCATTATATAGAACAAAGATAATAAAGGAACGAAAAAACCGAATGATTGACACCCGAATAATCGCTCCCTGGCTTAGAACCTTTGATCCCTGGCCTGCCTCTGTAATAATATTTGATGTTGTGCTCCCTCTATCGCTGCTGTCTTCAAATTAATATTTTTTTTCCCCTCGCTGCTCTCCTTCCTCCGAATTATATCATTAGCGGCCTATGTTCTGTTCCTTAATATAATAATTGTGCACATCTATGTCTTCCAATCATAATTAGCGGCCCTCACTTTTCTTTTTAGGTTTTATTTTCTTTTTTTCTTTTTTTTTTGTCAAAAGGCCCTTGGGCTCAAGCCTTATGTCCTCTTTTATTTTTATTTTTTTATATTTATGTATTAATATTATTATTATTATATATTATTATTAGTAGTAGAATATTATAGCTCCATGCTTTTAACTCGGGTGTTCTTAACTTGACCAAACTTTCTCGTTTACGCTTCAACGTCCATTGAACACCTACCAAAATACAAAATAAATAAATAAGCGCTAAAACTGGCTCAAAACTAATAAAAAACTATAACCACCTATACTAAATAAAATAGACTGGTACAAGCCTAAAACTAATAAAAGTATTATTTAAACGACTCGAAAACTGTACAAACTTTACACTGGAAATCGATGTATTTTACAATACATCAAATATCCCCACACTTATCTTTTTTTCGTCCCTGAAAAAGAATTATGCTATGGAATCACAGTTAGGTTTACATCCAGTTTCAAAACATAGGTTACTTAATTAATAATCTACTAACATGTTGATTGCGATTGCAGGTATATCGATCCTCTTAAATCAAACCGGTCTTCAAGCCCCTTTTTATTTATGTTAAGTTCATGTTGATTAGTCTATCTAGGGTCTCACTCGAAGGAAGCCACAGTTCCTCCAAATCCCGCCTCAAGTTTATGAAGCTAAAGGAACGACCAATTGACCATTTCCTAACCGTCTTATGTAGAAAACCAAGAGAATTTAAAATCACTTTTTTTTTCGGCATACTTAACTCAGAGGGTGTGACAAATCCAAGTCGCTATCCCAGTGGCCAGGCACCTTAAGCTTCAGCATTTTTTTTTCATCTCAGCATACTTAACTCAGAGGGTGTGACCAATCCAAGTCGCTATCCCAGTGGCCAGGCACCTTAAGCTTCAGCATTTTTGCTTTGATTTCTAGTTTTTTTTTTTTTTTTTTTTCAAAGTGATTAGAAATTCTAACGGCTTTAAACTTATAACGGTGCTTCTTATACTATTTTTGGCGGTTTCGGTCTCCCCGTTTCTCCTAGATGAGAACCCACAAAATAGCCTAACATAATTAATTTATTACTTTTCAAAGGAAACCTTTCTACCGGTTGAGCCTACCCACATATCCCAAATCAGACACGCTTTCAATCAATTTTAATCTCTTATTATACATACTATTTGAAAACCGGACACCTAACTTTACCTATCATCTTCCATATTTTATATAATGCAAACTTCAAAATCAGGGACATTTTTTTTTTTTTAATTTTTTTTCATTTTTTTTACTCAAAACGACCCTATATACAGACTAGACGACAGTTTCCCATCCCCACACTTAAACTCGACATTGCCCTCAATGTAGGAATAGAAAACGACTCAAAACAAAATAAATTCCGAATACAAAAATAAAAAGACAATGGCAAATTGGAAAGGACTTAGCTGGTTTATTAACGCGTAAGCTCCAAAAACTCTAGTCCAATCCAGCTTGATCGTATAGCATTTCATTCGCGATCGGCTCTGACACAATGATAAACTCTCGGGTTTGCCTTGATAAATGATAACAGCTTCGGAATCACCCGAATGGAGATTGAGTACGGGTGGTGCAATCCAAACCTGCGCAAAACGAAACAAACAAAACCCGAGCATAATACCGAACTACACCAAAATAAAAAGACTCAAACTACTAACTTAGACTCATAATATAACAACAAACAATAAAACGTACCTGCTTGGCAAAATGGCGGTGAATGGTGGTAGAACCAAATGGGTAGAAAGAAAAAAAAATACGATTCTCGCTCAACGTGAGGGACACTGGTGATCACAACACGCGTTGCTAACGAGAAAGAAAAAAATATAACTTTCCGGGGTAATAGCTGGTCGCATGAGGCGAACAGGTCAGCCCAGACTCCTCGCGTTACGTGAAAAGTCTTTTTTCACAGAAAGTTAATTAAATTTTTTTTTTTTTTAAGAAAAATTCTCTTATTACCCAAACCTTTACCAAACCTCCCACTCAAAAAATATATATATAAAGACAATACATGGGATCCGCTCATGTGAAATTTCCTCTACCTAAGCAAACACGCAAACCTACAAACAGACTCAAAGACACAAAAACAAAGATAAAATAGAAAGATAAAAAAAAAAAAAAAAAAACTATGAACCACGACCGAAGGACGGACCACAAATAATAAAAAAAAATGAAAAACTAGAAAAAAAAATAAGTATAAAAATAAATTTACAAACTCTACAGAGCCTCCCCGCACTTAAAGTTAATCAGGGGGCTTTTCTTTTATCTGGACCCTATCTAACCCGTTTAATTCCACTCGACTCTTATTAACAATTAAATATTTATTTGTGGAATTGAAAAATAATTTAACAGTTCTTAACGGGTCAGACCACCAAAATTTAAACTTACCTGGAATTAACCGGATGCGTGGCATGTAGCAAATAGACTGGTCGTGCTTGACTTCCACTGCCTTCCTCTTCTCCAACTCGTGCCAGTCTTCGATCCTTTTTCGGTTCCGATCCTTTCTTTTTCTCTTCCTTGCCCTCTCCCGTGGTGCTGTTGATTTTGAAACTCCATCTATCACTAATACCACGGGCCAGCTATGGTGTGCTTCTTCTACCACCATTTCCGTGGGACGATCCCCACACTGAGTTCTTTCATCTAGTGCAGGTTCGGTCATGTCTGTCGGTTCAACTTCGAGTAGGGCATCCAAGTATGCCATATCTCCATCAGGATCAGACTCCCCTAAATCTTCATAAACAGGCAAACCCTCTAACTCCAGATCTAAAAACTCATCCTCTTCAGACAATGAATTCTCACCCATCTCATTGTCTTCCTCTGCACCAAACATCATATCAACGGAATCTCCCCGGCAACGGCGCCAAAAACTTGATGTGCTAAAAGTAGTTTAATAAAAATAACTAAATTAAACGTAAAACTAGACACCTAGTAATACTCTAGACTCCCTAAAACTAAACTACTGACAGGCAAGTGAACCTATCGACTCTAGTATAGCTAAAGTAAGTCCGGATATCGAACCCACGAGACTCTTATGGAAAACGAAAACTAGACTCGATTACTTATCCTAAATACTGATTAAATTAATTTATTATTTTAAAGGGGGGGGTTTACTGAAAAATAAATTGCAATAAAATAAAGGTTAACTAAAATTTACTAAACTGAACTAGAGACACGAACTTAGCTGAGCCGAATTCAGATGATGACAAGACACTACCTGGACCAGACTCCTAACTATGCCTGATAAGCTTCTATGGTTATGGAACTGAATTGGAACCGGGATCTTAAAATACTAAACATCAAGAATAAACTAGACATCCTCGACCCTTCTCAAGGGGAAACCCTAGAATATTTTTGTGCTGTTAAACTATCGGTTGGAGTACAAACCCTCACAGGTTATCTAACTCTTATGATCGAGTACCCGCTAGACAATCTACCTCACAGCGCGAAAGCCTCACTACACTAGGTGTAAGGGGTAATTATTGAAGCCTAGATCTAACTTGATATGCAAGAGTTGAAAGGGAAACTAGGCAGATCTTCTCACAAAGCCTCTAACCTAGCAATCTAACAACCTAGACATACCAACAAGTCCTCACCTCACAGCTATTGAACTTGGAAGAATACCTAAAATCTTCTAACCACCAAATATCACTCCTATGGTAAACTCGCGACTATTGACCATAAACTAGTTGCTACACAAAGTCTGCAACCTAACTAGCACTCATACATGAAAGACATTCACAAAAGTGCAAGTGGAGTGAATAAGTGACAATAAGAAAATAATAAATACGCATATACACCAGATCTAAAGAAATCAAAATCTTTACTGAATCATAAATCCAAAACACGTTCCAAAAACCATAGAAAATAAAAACAAATCAAAACATAGTTATTTGTCTTGGCCTAGGTAGCTATTAAAGTTTTAGCCACAAATCATCTTGAAAAGAAAAACAAAGCCAAATAAAAATTCAACAATCATTATATAGAACAAAGATAATAAAGGAACGAAAAAACCGAATGATTGACACCCGAATAATCGCTCCCTGGCTTAGAACCTTTGATCCCTGGCCTGCCTCTGTAATAATATTTGATGTTGTGCTCCCTCTATCGCTGCTGTCTTCAAATTAATATTTTTTTCCCCTCGCTGCTCTCCTTCCTCCGAATTATATCATTAGCGGCCTATGTTCTGTTCCTTAATATAATAATTGTGCACATCTATGTCTTCCAATCATAATTAGTGGCCCTCACTTTTCTTTTTAGGTTTTATTTTCTTTTTTTCTTTTTTTTTTTTGTCAAAAGGCCCTTGGGCTCAAGCCTTATGTCCTCTTTTATTTTTATTTTTTTATATTTATGTATTAATATTATTATTATATATTATTATTAGTAGTAGAATATTATAGCTCCATGCTTTTAACTCGGGTGTTCTTAACTTGACCAAACTTTCTCGTTTACGCTTCAACGTCCATTGAACACCTACCAAAATACAAAATAAATAAATAAGCGCTAAAACTGGCTCAAAACTAATAAAAAACTATAACCACCTATACTAAATAAAATAGAATGGTACAAGCCTAAAACTAATAAAAGTATTATTTAAACGACTCGAAAACTGTACAAACTTTACACTGGAAATCGATGTATTTTACAATACATCAAGTGCGCTATTAAATACCATCCTGGCAAGGCGAATGTGGTCGCAGACGCCTTGAGCAGGAAGGAAACCGCTAAACCTCGTCGTGTTCGAGCTCTTCAGCTCACTATCCATTCCGGCTTACCCGACCGAATCCGTTCGGCACAGCAAGAAGCTTTGAAGGAGGAAAACCTTAAAGCTGAAACCATGCATGGTGCTGATACTCACGTCGAGCTCAGGTCCGATGACCTACATTATTTCGCTGAATGTATTTGGGTCCCTTTATTTGGGGGCTTGTGGGAGCTCGTTCTCGATGAAGCTTGTGATACCCCGCAAATTCAGGTTCTCACTTTAACTAAACTCTAGTTACGTTCCTTGCATTATACTTAACTAGGGTTAGCAAGATAGGACACACGTGCATTGTTGTGAGTTAATATTTGGTTACATGATTAGTGAACCTCGGACGTTGGTGAATAATGAACTTATGTGTCTCTGTGATATTTGATGAACTTATGTGAAAACCATACGTGATTGTGTGAACCTAAACCGAATACGTTAATAAAAATCACTAAAAGTGGAGTATGAGGTTGATTAGGGTCTTAACGCATGGGGTTGCACTTGTTACGGTCCGAAATAACGAAAACATCGAAGGATAACGCGTCGGGTGACGAAACGGGAAACTCACGCGGGCCTCGGGCCTATGAGCGGCCGCTCACAGGGCCCGAGCGGCTGCTCGGATTCGTCTGACGGGTCTAAACCACCTTACACTCCTATTTAAGCATCCTTAACCCCCATGCAACCCCTAAACTCAACCCTAATCGCCCCCTTACTGCCCCACACGAAATATTAACCCTAAAGCTCCTGCTAAGGCTCAAGATCATCAATTGGGAAGCTCCAAAGGCGCACGGTTGATCGAATCGAAGAGCCAAGGGTATAATCTTTGATTCCTTACACTTTTATCTTGTGTTTTTGTTATAAAAATCATGTAACAAAGTTTGTCCAGGTCTGAAAGTTTTTAATAATCATTAAAACATGAAGTTTTTGAAGATTAAACGGATCAAACATAATAATAAACGATTAGTAACATCATAGGATACTTGTTGCGCAAGTTATTGACGTTTTGGTCTTTAAAGTTGTGATCTTTGCATGTTTAGTAGTAGAATCTGATCATAATAAGTATTAGGGATGTTTGGTAATGATGATTGATGTTTGTTGATTGTTTTTATGCACACGGTAGTCGATTAAAGTATGATTTAGGCGAAACTAAAATCTGGACAGAATGATTAGACGAACTTGTAGGAGCTGTAAAACGGCCTTAACATAATGATTTTGATATTTTCTTTGCATGGTTGAGTCACACCTGGTCTTAGCTTTTCATAATGGGTAAAATCAAGTGTTTTGGACGTCGGTTGAGTCGTTTTTGGAATTTTCATTGAAAATAGGTCAGGTCAGAATTTCGGGTATCAAACTGAGTCAACTTTGAAACATCATAAATCAAGTTTTATAAAGAGTTGGGTTGTGAAATTTTTACAAAAGGTTAATATTGGAGTAATTTGAGTTTTCCAAGTGGATTCATCCCGTTTGGATGAATACACAATTTTTGGGAAATTATCTACCAAACTGACCTGTTAGGAAGGTTTTCTGAACATAGCTGAATTAGTCGAATTTTAATTATTTTTGTGTTTGGATTTAAGACAAAACAAAAATAGGTGTTGCTAAGTGAATCCCAAAGAAAATTCAGTAAAAATTTGGGAGGTGAACTCACTGATTTACTATTTTAAATAAATTCGCTTTGATGGCGCACAATCTGTCCTGAAAACACAGATTGTGTATTATGTGCTTATGTGATTAATTGAGGTCTTAGGTGGTATGGAATTGACATGTAACTGAAGTACACTTGTTTGAGACACATACGGAGTGTAGAAGCTAATTGTAACCAATACATTCACCAACGAGTCCGTAGGGTTTACTATTGCATGTAGAATCACTAGGCGTCACATACACACTTTTGAACGTTTAAAACGCCTTGGACAAACGAGTTATGTGGTGTAGCAATATTACGCCTATACTCACTTAGTGACACTATTATTAGGGTGTCGGTAGCATACTTTACTTGCGGTTCGGATTTCTTTTGCTTGCACGTTAAGGTGAGTTTCACTACTCTTTTTCTCAAAAGCATGCGTCTCGGATTAGAGACAACTTTGGTAAACATTTTCTAGTCCATTTGGGACTACTCAGGTATGGACTCCTTGTGTGGGTCGGTTTTACGATTCCTTGTGTGGATCGGGTTTTCGGTCAGTTTAAAACTTATTGGTCCTTTGTAATCTAAACACTCTATCATTTGAAGTCCTTGCATATTATTGGGTTAATCGCTGGAGGCGAACGGGGTATTAGTTGATAGCGCTATTAGGTTGATGCAGCAACCTCATGTCTGAGGTGCTTGAGGCACGGGCATGAACTTCTGACCACAATTTCCGACTGGTGTTGATAGACGCCAGTCATTGAGGCAAATAACTATTTTCCTGAAGGTGTCCCAATAATCTTGTTTAGTTGCATTGAGTGGGCTAGCTACCCCTGACACACTTAAACTGACAACTCTTTAACTTTTTGGTCTGGAGGACCTACGTTATTACTTACTTACGTGGTTTTTGGAAACCAGCGCATTTGCATATTAAATTACTTTACTTTGTGAACTCACCAGCTTTATGTTGACACACGATAGCATGCTTTTGCAGGTAACTAGGAACGGAGCACAGTTAGGTCATGCATCATATCATGGGTCTCAAACATTAAACTATTTTGCACATTTACTATTTATTTGGTTTTGGGCGCGGTGTTTTGCGCAGACTTTATTTACTATTTTTCATTCGCTTCCGCTATACTATTATTGGTTTGGTTAAAACTTTAAAACTTGGTTTTTACAATAACGAACTAAATGGTTGGGCATTTAGAGTCGTTCATATGACTTATGGCTATGGGATCCTGGTTTGTCATGCGCCTCGCGGTATAAACCCCGCAGTGGAAATTTGAGGGTGTGACAGATTGGTATCAGAGCCAGGTTATAGTGAACTAGGATTTTCATCTAGGCTATAATCATCATAGCCTAAGTATTAGTACACTCACTATTCTCAACACACTACTAGATATTTCTTGGATACGTATGCTGATCTAACGTACTGCAGGAAAACATGACTAACCCCGCTCATCGTAATTACTCTTCTTATCACCCTCTTGGAAGTTCGCAAAACACGTCTTTGAACCCGTATGAACAACCAGCTCAGACAGGGAACCCGGATGAGAATACCAATCGCTGGGTGTGGTTCACAAATATGTTACACTCGTGGGTTGTAGGGTACGGAGTGCCAGCTCAGGTCCCTCCCATTATTGACTCATTGGAGAGGTCTCTGGCAGGGATGGTTAGGCACGTGCATACAGAGCTAGAGAATGCCTATAATGCCGTGAGGCAATTTCAGTCTTAGAGGCAGAATGCCGATGGATCTATTAAGTGCATGGAAAGAGAGATCGACCACTTGTTTGGTGAATTGGAAAAGGTTAATAGTAAATTGGAAAAGGTTAATAGTAAATTGGAAAGGGTTGAAAGGGAAGCTGCAGAAGATAGGCACGAGAGATCGATTGCTATTCAGGAGACAGCACTGTTAAGGGAGGAGTTGACCCTGGTCAGTAACAAGCTTGAGGAAGCTCTAGCTCAAAATGGTGCAGAACCAGAGGAGGATCCAGAGGAGGATCCCGAAGAGGATCCCGAGGAATAGCCTGCAGTTGGGGGATTTGATGACCTCGAGGCAGCCTTGGATGCCGCGCTCGAGGAAGAGTTTGAGCCTGAGGAGGAGGAGCCATTGGAGTTAGAGATTGAGGATGAGAGCGAGGATGAGGGCTCATGATCTCCATGGATCGCGACGACGACTGATTTCTTTTATATATTTTTAGTATTCATATATTATTATTATGACTTTTGTTTCTCCCTAACGTTGTGAGACTTGAGGATTCTTTGTTTTGTGGTTGGATTCTTATTTACTACTATTACTTAAATTCTTTATTCTATTCTCGCGCATGTTATTTATATTCTAGTTTACTTGTACTATGTGAACGATTGTATGTGGGACATATTATTGTTTGCTCATGAGTATAGTGTAAATCTGGAATTACTATGGCGGGAAGAGGACACAGGAGAGGCAACATTAACATGACTCAAGCGGAGTTGAATGCACTTATCAATGACAGGATAGTAGAAGCTATCGCAGCTTTTCAAGCTAGTAACCTTATCTTGTTCTAAACTTTCCTCTATGCTCCAACGTTACGCTCTTTTATTCATTCGTGGTTCCTTCGCTTTTACACTCAGGTCAACCTGGACATCACCCTCCAGCCTGCACCTACAAGTCCTTCATGGACTGCAAGCCTCATAACTTTGGTGGATCTGAAGGGGCTGTCGGGCTACTGCGGTGGTTCGAGAAACTGGAATCTTGCTTCGCTATGTGTAACTGTCCACCAGCTGATAGGGTGAAGTATGCCACCGCTACTCTCGAGAACTTGGCATTAACCTGGTGGAACTCTTAAGTGCAAATGCTAGGCGTGGAAGTGGCTAATGCAACACCTTGGGCAGATTTTAAGGAACTGATGAAGGAGGAATACTGTCCTCGAGACGAAATCCAGAAGTTAGAAACTGAGTATCTCAATCTAAAGATGGTGGGATCGGAGATTGAGAAATACACCACCAGATCGCATGAACTGGCAGCGATGTGCCCAAATTACTCCAACCCGCCCTACAAGAGGATTGAGTTGTATATCAAGGGCTTGGTGCCCCAGATCAAGAGCATGGTCACTACTGCTAACCTCAATACCATCCAGCAGGTTATTAGGATGGCTCATCAACTGACTGATCAGAAGGTGGAAGAGGGGGTGTTACCTCCTCGTGGTACTTCATCTTCTAGTACTAATGATAACAAGAGGAAGTGGGAGAATGCATCTGGCAAACCCCCAGGGAATGGCAGTCAGCAGCAGCAACAGAATAAGAAACATGATAGCCATGGCAGTAGCAACAATCGCAACAACAACCAGGGAGGTTATGAGGGGACTCTACCTAAGTGCAACAGGTGTGGTAGACATCACACTGGGGCGTGTGGCAGCGCTAAGTGTGAACGATGCGGTAAGATAGGTCATAAGCAGAAGGATTGCAGGGTGTTTATCCCGGGAAATCCGCCAGCTGCACAGCAGGGGCAATAGCAAAGTGGTGGTAAAGGTTGTTACCAATGTGGGAGTGAAAATCATTTCAAGAGGAACTGCCCACAACTGAATGGTAACGGTAATGGTAATGGCAACAACATGGGTAACACCAACAACGGTGGTGGTAACAGGGCAGGAAACAACAACACTACCAATGCTGGGAACAACAACAACAACGGGAACAACAACAATGGGGCTCGTGGTAGAGCATTCGTGATTGGCTCTGGGGAGGCTAGGACCGATAACAACGTCGTGACGGGTACGTGCTCCTTGAACGACACTCTTTCTTCTATTTTATATGATACTGGTGCGGACTATAGTTTTGTTTCATCAAAACTTAGTAAACAATTAGGGATGGTTCCTACTCTTCTGGATACCCCATACTCTATTGAACTGGCTGATGGGAAGCCTGTCAAGGTAACCCATATACATCGTGACTGTAAGCTCGAGTTGAACGGGCAATTGTTTGCCATCAACCTCTTACCTATCACCCTAGGTAGCTTTGATCTCGTGGTTGGCATGGACTGGTTGTCCAAGCAACACGCGGAAATTCTCTGTCAGGAGAAAATTGTTCGCATTCCCCTCCCAAGTGGAGAACTTTTATCCATACAGGGTGATCGAGGTGGTGCCATGGTGGGCATCATCTCCTATCTGAAGGCCCAGAAGTGTATTCGCAAGGGCTGTCCGGCCATTTTGGCTAACATATCTGACACTCGAGCTGAAACTGAAACTAGAATTGAGGACATCCCAGTGGTCCGAGACATCCAAGATGTATTCCCAGAGGAATTACCTGGACTTCCACCCGTTCGTCAAGTGGATTTCCAGATTGACCTTGCACCTGGAGCAGCGCCAGTTGCACGCGCGCCGTACCGTTTAGCACCAGGGGAGCTTCAAGAACTATCTACCTAACTCCAAGAGCTATTGGATAGGGGTTTCATTAGGCCCAGTTCTTCGCCATGGGGAGCTCCAGTTCTGTTTGTTAAGAAGAAAGATGGGAGCTTTCGCATGTGCATAGATTATTGGGAGTTGAACAAGGTAACGATTAAGAACCGTTATCCTTTGCCTCGTATTGATGACTTGTTTGACCAACTGCAAGGATCGAGCTTCTACTCTAAGATTGACTTGAGGTCAGGGTACCATCAGCTGAGAGTCCGAGAAGAGGATGTGGCAAAAACGGCGTTTCGAACTCGTTATGGACATTATGAGTTTTTGGTTATGCCATTTGGGCTAACTAATGCACCGACGGTGTTCATGGATCTAATGAACCGTGTGTGCAAGCCTTACTTGGACAAATTCGTCATAGTGTTCATAGATGACATATTGATTGTTGGGTCTGCTGACCTGGAGAAGAACAGATGATTAGAAAGCTAAAATATGCTAACAGTTTGATCCTTTGAATAAACAGTCTTTACAACTTACTTCTCCCAAAAGACTGCTGACCCTAACAACTGTTCTATCCAAACAACTGCTTAACAACTGCTGATACAAAGAACTGCTGAATAAACAACTGATGAAGAACAACTGCTGACCAAAGGTCTGATGAAGAACAACTGCTGATTCAAGTACTGAAGACCAAAGCACTGCTGGAGCCAACAGCACTTAGGCTTCAGCAGTGGATACAAGACCATCAGAGTTTATCTACAACAGCTGTTTACTATCAGTGCTTTCAATATAACAGTAGTTTGTAATAGGCAGATGTTTATGTTTGTTATTCTGTTAGAGGTCACTGTCTTAGGTGACGTCAGCTTAGGTCATCAGTGTTTTGAGTCTGTCTATAAATAGAACAGTGCATGTACTGTTCTATTGCATCACACACACAAACATTCTCTCAGACAAATACTGTGTGATCAGGCTGAGGGGGAGTAATTGTACGATTGTAATCTTTTAGATAAATGAAAGCTTTCGATCTGAAAACATTTACTCTCTTGTTTTGATTAACAGTTTATTATTCCGCTGCACTTTCATTCTATTTTCATTTCTCTATTACCATATTTAGTTAAACAATCAAAACAATCAAACTCAGATCCTAACAATTGGTATCAGAGCTTGGTAAATTAAATTCGATCTAACAAATCAATTTAATAATCAGCTCACAATTATTGATATCGTTTGTCTGTTGGATTGAAAACAGAGTAATAGTTTAATTTCGTTTCAACCGTTTTTAAACAGACTTTGTTTTTTGAAAAATCAGAGAATGGCTTCAATCAATCACGATCCACATAACACTGGCACGAACAACAAGCCACCGATGCTTGTCAAATCTGAATACAATATCTGGCAACGTCGGATGAGCCATGTTCTAGCTCAACAAAACACTGGGTGTTGGAAGTCGGTTATCTTCGGACCACATGTTCCGACTGTGCCGAGTACTAAAGATCCCAAGGTGTTTGAGCCAAAGAAACTTGAAAACTACTCCGACCAGGATTTTCAGAAAATTGAGCTAGATGCTAAGGCCTTCAGTATTGTGGCCATGGCTCTACCCAATGATATATATGCTGGGTTGTTACACTGTAACAGTGCAAAGGAGTTGTGGGATGCACTGAAAGAACAGTTTGGTGGGACTGAGGAGGTTATTGAAAACAATCGTGAAATACTTAACCAACAATATGAAACATTCAGTCATGTCAAAGGAGAGTCATTAACTCAACAGTTTGAGAGGTTTAATTGCTTAATTAGTGAACTAAAATTGGTTGGTCTTACTTACCCTCATTCAACCTTAAACCATAGGTTTTTAAGATCATTACCAGACAAATGGGACACTATTGCTATTGTGATGAGAAACTCAATTGGATTTAAAGACCTATCACTGACTCAGCTTCATGGTAAGCTCTTGACCTATGAGAGAGAGCTTAACCAGAAAAAGAAGCTCCAGGACTCTGGAAAAGTGTCTGATGACTATGTATTTGGGAATACAGCACTTTTGGGTCATGATGAGGTGCCTGGAAACACTAAGGATCAGAGTTATGATCATTTCATTGACATAACTTCAGGTTTTAACTCAGGTTTTAACTCTGATTCTTATTCACCAAACTATGCTTTCACAGCAAGTGGTGGTGATATCCAGGCATCTGACAATATATCCTTTGAGTATGATGACCTGAAATACTTTGACCCTGATGATTTGGAAGAAATGGACATTATGCACCAATTGGCCCTTCTCAGTGTAAGAACTAATAATTTTTACAAGAAAACTGGGAGAAGGTTTCCAGGGTTAACTGGCAGATCTAAGGTTGGGTTGGATAAATCAAAGATAAAATGTTACAAATGTCATAGACTTGGTCATTTTGCTAGGGAATGTAAGGGTCAACATGGTACACCTATAATAACCTATCCAAATCAAAGACCACAGACCAACACTTATCAGAATTCCTATAATGCCCCTGGACCAAATGTGCAAAACACTGCTCATTTTGCACAGTCCTCAAACACTGTTCCTGTCCAGTATGTCCAAACCACTGTTCCTCAGATCCACTATGTGCAAACACCTGTTGCTCAAGCACCTGTGCAAACGACTGTTGCTTCATCCTCTGCTCCTGCAGAGACCAGTCAACAGAGCTTCTTTACACAAGGCTTTGTTGATTGGAGCAGTCTACCTGATGAGCTAACAGATGAAAATTTTGCACTAGTTGCCAAAGCTGAAAATGAACCAGAAAATTTTTGTTTCATGGCCATGGTGGATGAGATTGAATCTGAGGAGGTGGTAACTGAATCTGATGTTGTGACTGATGATGTTGTTAGTGAAGTTGTTACAGGTGAAAAACCTGAATAAAAGGTTGTGAATCTCTCAGATCCCTGGGGTGCATCTGATGACTGTGAGTGCAAGTGTGATTGTGCATTGATGGCTGCTGCTAAGGTATCTCCTCAAATTCTTAAAGAGTTGTGTTCTGACAAATGTGTAATAGCATTTGCTAACATCAAAGAGGTGAATGAAAACCTTAGAAAGAAAATTTTGGATGATGAAGTTAAATTTGAAAAACTTACAAAAGATTTAAAAACAAGTTTAACTGCAAAAGAATCTGAAATAAGCAGCTTAAAACATGAAGCAACCATAACCAAAGACCAGCTCCAAACTATGATAGCAAAATATCAAAGTTGTAAAAGTGAGCTTGAGTCCACCCAAGTTGAATGTGAGAAATGGGTGGAATCATGTAGAGGTTTTGAAATGTTACTCAACAAACAAACTAAAAGTCATGTGAAGTTTGGCTTTGGTTTTGAAACCACTGCTCCAGCTTTTGAAAACACTGATAAAAAGAGTCAAAAGTCTGTTGAGGTAATACCAACAAACCTGCAGGGTCAAGAGATTAAAATCACTGAACCAAATGGTAAGAAAATTGTTCTTGAAAAACCAGAAGGTTCCTCATCTTTTACTGAACTTGAAAAGTATGAATTTAAACCTACTTGGTCTGATGAGTGTGATACTCTTGAGAATTTTAAACCTGTTGATTTCAAAACACCTGAGGGAAAGACAGCTCCTCAGGCAAAGGTCATTCCCTTGGCAAAAGTCATTCCCCTGAAAAATCTTCCAGCAGATGCTCAAACATCTGCTGAAAAGAAGGCTGAAAAGGGGAAGAAGAAAGAAAAGACTGTCAACTTGTTCTGTGATTTCTGTGAAAAGAAGAATCATGTCACTAAAAATTGTTTTCTTCTAAAAGCATATGACATTAACAAAGGAACAAGTGAATGTGATTCCAAAGCCACATGCTCAATATGTGGGAAAAAGAATCACAAGACCAAAGAGTGCTTGTATCTCAAAAATTTTGATGTTAAAATACAAGAATACAAAGCCAAAACTCTTGCAAATCCTGTGGTTAGTACTTCAAAAGGAAAGCGCAAACAGACTTTCACCCCTGTCCAAACACCTGTTACTAAAAGGCTTGAAACATCTGCTTCTAGAGATGTCCAAGCAACAGATGCTCCACCCTCAAGCAAATACCCAAGAGGTTATGGTCAACCTCCATGTCACAGTCTGCCACATGTTTATGAGGAGCCAAAAAGACCCTCTAAACCAAGAGTGAACAGAAATCCATATGGGTATTATCATCTGTCAGGAAGTGATCAAACAACTGCTGCCCCAAGTGTTGACATCCAAGTACTGGCAAATGGTCAGCAGCAGTTGTTGAACTTAATTCAGAAATTGGTCCAAACCACTGATCACCTTCCAAAGCTTGAGTCTGAAAGGTCTGAGGACCCATCCAAAGCCAAACTGGCTTTGGACACTCACCAAAACTAATCATTTACTGATGTGCAGGGAGCTTCTGCTTGTTTAGATAGTCTTTGGTATGTAGATAGTGGAGGCTCCAGGCACATGACAGGATGTAGAGCCCTTCTTCTGGACTTCTTGGCTCATGGAGGGGGTGATATATCCTTTGGTAATGATTCAAAAGGTAAGGTGTTGGGTTCAGGGACTGTACAAGCTGGAAAACTCAAGTTTGAAAATGTCAATCTTATTGATAATCTCAAGTTTAATCTTCTGAGTGTTTCACAAATGAGTGACAAAGGTTATGGCTCATTTTTCACAAAGAAAACTTGTAAGATTATTGGGCCAGAAGTGGTGAAAAAGATTGATACCATTATTGCTGAGAGCAAAGCACAACTTGTTGCTCATAGAAGTGGCAATGTGTATGTTGTTGATATGTTAAAGGATAATCCTATGGCCAATGTCTGTCTATTTTCTGCTGCCTCCACTAAGGAGACAGAATTGTGGCATAGGAGATTGGGTCACACCAACCTTAATACTATCAACACACTCTCCAAACAAAGCCTTGTCAGAGGTTTACCATCAAAAGAATTTAAATGTGATGAGCATTGTGTTTCTTGCTTAAAAGGGAAACAACATAAAAGCTCTTACAAATCCATTGATGAGTCCAAAACTAGTCAGTGTCTACAACTGTTGCACATGGACTTGTTTGGCCCTGTTAAAATCATGAGTCTAAGAAGAAAGAGATTTTGTCTTGTCATAGTTGATGATTTTTCTAGGTTTACATGGACTTACTTTTTACATTCTAAGGATGAGACTGCAGGTATATTGAAGGACTTTGTCACCAAAGTTGAAAAACAATATGACTTGCCAGTAAAAGTCTTCAGGAGTGACAATGGAACAGAGTTTAAAAATAAGGAGTTGGATGACTTCTGTGTGTCAAAAGGGATTGTGAGGCAGTTCAGCATCCCAAGAACACCAGAACAAAATGGGGTGGTTGAGAGGAAAAATAGAACTCTTATAGAAGCTGCAAGAACCATGCTAGCAGATTCTGGCTTGCCACTGTCCTTTTGGGCAGAAGCTGTAAACACTGCTTGCTATGTTCAAAACAGAGTTTTGATCAACCCCAGACATCAAAAAACTGCTTATGAAATTTTGTTCAAAATCAAACCATTAATTTCATTCTTCAAAATCTTTGGCTGCCCATGTTTCATTTTAAATCTCAAAGATTCCATTTCAAAATTTGCAGCCAAAGTAGACTGTGGTTATTTTCTGGGATATTCTTCTACTGCTAAGGCCTATAAAGTGTTTAACACAAGGACTAAGACAATAGAAGAAACTCTGAATGTAAAGTTCAATGAACTTTCATCTCTAAAAATCCCTGCAAACCCTGCTGAACTATTTGATTTAGATAAATTCAAATTTGAAGATATCACTGTTAAAGCTAACAATGCAGGTATTCCACAGTCTCCACAACAAGATTACAGAACAGATGTTGTGATCCCTAGTCACTACAAAATCTATTCTGCCTCAGAGGAAGCAGCTGTTCAAAACAATTGTCAAAACTCTGCCACAGCTGTGTCAACCACTGTTGGCCAGTCTTATCCTCAATCCACTGCTTCACCCCTCACAATCACTGACCTATCATCTGTTGACAAAAGTCAATCATCTGTTGACAAAAGTCAGTCAAATTTCACACCACTTGGACCCATTCCTCCATTACCATTCCAAACATCTGATGGCACTACAGAAGTACCAACAGATGTTACACCAACAGAGTCACCAAACCTCTGTCCATCACCTCAAAATGCCATTGTTCCATATCAGGGAGATCTTATTTACTTAAGAGCTCATCCACCAGACCAGATCATTGGCAACATCAGAGAGGGTGTGCTCACAAGAAGCCAATCCTCAAATATCTGTCTTTTTGCATGTTTCTTATCCCTCACACAACCTGTCAAGTACCAAGAGGCACTGAAAGACAACAGTTGGGTAGAAGCCATGCAAGAAGAACTCCTTCAATTCAAAAGACAACAAGTATGGGAGCTTGTACCACTTCCTAAGGATGTTTGTCCTATAGGAACAAAGTGGGTCTTCAAAAACAAGACTGATGAAAGGGGTATTGTTGTCAAGAATAAAGCCAGGCTTGTGGTTCAAGGCTTCAGACAAGAAGAAGGAATAGATTATGATGAGACTTTTGCTCCTGTAGCAAGACTAGAAGCCATCAGACTCTTTTTAGCCTTTGCTGTCAACCACAACATAAAGGTGTATCAGATGGACATCAAATGTGCTTTTCTTTATGGCAAAATTCAGGAGGAGGTCTATGTATGTCAGCCACCTGGTTTTGAAGACACATTACATCCTGACTATGTCTACAAGCTCAACAAAGCTTTGTATGGACTCAAACAAGCACCAAGGGCCTGGTATGAAACTCTTTCCACATTTCTCTTATCCATTGGCTTCACAAGAGGTAAAATAGACAAAACTTTATTTCTTAAATGGAAAGGGAAACACTTAATGATTGTTCAAATATATGTGGATGACATCATTTTTGGATCCACATGTAACCAAATGTGTGAAGAGTTCAGAAAACTCATGACAGCAGAGTTTGAGATGAGTGCCATGGGTGAGCTTCAGTGTTTCCTTAGTCTTCAGGTGAAACAACTGCAAAATGGCACATTCATTCACCAAAACAAATATGTAAAGAATTTATTAACCAGATTCGAGATGAATGATTGTAAGCCATGTAGCACACCCATGAGTACAGTCAAGCTGCTCACTATTGATGACAAGGATGAACTGGTTGATCAAACACATTATAGATGTATGATTGGGTCTTTACTGTACCTAACTGCATCTAGGCCAGACATTATGTTTGCTACCTGTGTCTGTGCCAGATCCCAGGCTTCACCCAGAAAGTCAAACCTTATTGCTGTGAAAAGGATATTCAGATACCTCAAAGGTGCTCCCACACTTGGTATCTGGTATCCTGCTAATGGAAACATTGAGCTTTCAGGTTATTCAGATAGTGACTTTGCTGGCTGTCACACCACAAGAAAATCCACATCAGGAGGGTGCCAATTTCTAGGGAATGCCTTAGTTTCATGGCAAAGCAAAAAGCAGGCAGCTGTTTCAACTTCAACAGCTGAAGCTGAATACATTGCTGCTGCAAGCTGTACAGCCCAACTCATGTGGCTTCAAAATCAACTGCTGGATTTTGGGATAACTGCACTGCAGACTCCACTCATGTTGGATAGTCAAGCTGCTGAAAATATCATCAAGAATCCAGTCTCTCATTCCACTACCAAACACATTGACATAAGACATCATTTTGTCAGAGACAGCTATGAAAAAGGTTTGATTTCTCTACACCATATTCCAACAGAGGATCAGTTGGCAGATGTGTTAACAAAATCTTTAGACACATCTACCTTTACAAATCTGATTTCCAGAATTGGTATGTTAAACATGGATTAAACAAATAAATTTTCAATAAATCATAATAAAATGTTTCAGAAAATCTAAATTTTTTAAATAGCTGTTTGGTTGAAAAATCTGTTTATAACATCTGATCAGATAAAACAACCACTGTTTCATTCATATCCACTGTTGGTTGAAAAATCTGTTTCAAAACATCTGATCAGATAAAACAACTGTTAGTTGAAAAATCTGCTTCAGAACATCTGTTCAGATAAAACAACTGTCTCCTTATATATTTATACTATAAAAAAAAAAAAAAAAAAAAAAAAAAAAAAAAAACTGTTGGTTCCATCAGCTGTTTGTATCAGTTGTTTGACAAAAACAGCTGTTCTCCACCAGATGTTTCATCCATCAGATGATTGCCACGTCTGCTCATATAAGCAGAGGTTTGGCCACATCAGCGGTTTCATTGAGCCTATAAAAACCCTGTTTTACCACAACAGACGTTACACTGTCTCATTGTATTCAAAATACTGAAAACCGCCTTCTTCATTCTCAAACCCTTCATCAAATTTCAATCATCTTCACCTTCGAAATCCATTACAATGGATCTTCAAGCTAAAGCCACCCACAATTGTCTCCCCTATCTGGTGAAAACAGATGACAACGTTTCATTTCATTCCACCATCGACATTCTCCTTAACTCCAAATACTTACCCATATTAACCGCTGATGCCCCCATTTATCTTGATACTCTCCAAGAATTTTGGTTGAGTGCTGAGTTTCTACTCCAAGACAAAAAGCCTACTTCCATTATTTCCAAAATTGGAGAAACCAGTATTGTAATTACCCCTGAAACCATATCCACAACCTTGACACTGAATGACCTGGCAGGTAAGAACTCCTTTACTAAAACAGAGCTTCACACTGAGTTCCAAGAAAGAGGGTATGATGGTCAGATGACTGGATCAACTCTTTTCAAAAAGTTTTTCCCTCCAGTCATGAAATTTTTCTTCCATACTCTTCTTCTTTGTGTCTCTGCTAAGTCCACATCCTTTAATGAAATTCCATTAAGGATGCAATATCTGGGTTATGCCATGTTGTCAAACTCTGACTTCAATCTTTCCCAGGGATTGTTCATGGACTTAGTATCAAATGTGAAAGCAGTCAAGTCTGGGTCAAACAATGCTTTTCTTATCTACCCAAGAATTCTTAGTGTAATCTTACAAAAAGTCTTACCTGAAAAAGTTTTCAAAAAGGGTGCTGCAATGCAAATGAAAAGCTTAACTGATGAAACTTTCACTAGAATGCTGGGTGGAAGCACCCAAGAAAAAGTGTCTAAAGTGTCAAAAGTTTCTAAAACACAAACAAAGAGGACAAAGATAACAACTGTTGTCAAAACCTCTGTTGTTGAGCCCACTGCTCCTGGTGATCATGGCACTACATCCAGTGCTGTGAAACCCACACCAGCCACTTTCAAAAAGAAACATCCATCCACAAAAACCACCACTCAACCACAAATGAGGCTTCTGGATGTTGAGGTACCAGAAGAAACCTCTGTTGCACCACAAAAGCAACCTGAAACCACTGTTGTTACTTCCTCACAACAGTTGGACATACCTCCACCTGACCAAACTCCTCATGAATCCTCCCAAAAGGATCATGTTGTAAGCCAAGGGGACACACATCATGAAACATTTGAGTCACTTGACCAAATGTTCACAAGCCCCTCTCCCAGGGCTAATTCTCTTGTTACTCCTCCACCATCACCATCACATCATGTCCCACAAACCATGCAACCTCTGTTTGAAGCAATTGACAAATCTCAGGAAGATCCCAGTTCCTCTCTTCCACCTGTCACTGAGAGTATACTCCCACATGTGACTGGTCCTGAGAATATTCAATCTGCTATCCAACAAACAGAAGAGGAGGTTACACCACCTGAGTTCAATGTAACTCTAGGTGAGTTTTCAAGTGGAGCAGCCACTACTGATGTAGAGACCACTGTCTCACATCAGGACAGTGATTACATAGCTAAGACTCCCTTGAAGGCAACAACTGTTGAAGCCACTATAGTGTCTCCAAAAACAGTTGGAAGTCCCCAGTACCAAGAAAAAGGGGCATCTGATTCACCTATTAGGACTGAATCAGGTAGAACTACCACTGGTAGGGACTCAGATGATCCTATTAACTTAGGAGATGGGTCAAAATACCAAGAATTGACGGACAGAGTTTCTGTAATTGAAACCTCTGTAGCTGACATCAAATCTGATGTCAAGCTTATACTGAGCTCCATTGCAGACCTTTCCAAGAGTCAACCATCAACAGCTGATATAGCCAGTGAGTTATGGAAATCAGTTTCCCCCATCATCATATCTCACAGAAAACTGGCTGATCAGACACATGAGACTTATATGGTTGAGATCAGAAATATGGTAGATGCAAGGTACAAAGATACCCATGCTGATATTAAAGCCATCAAGGACCACCTGCTGAAGACTACTGGCTCTGCCCCTACCACCATCCTCAGGGATGAAAATGATGATGCTTTCACGGCTGATGATGCCAAAAAGGGGGAGAGTGGCAGAGATAGGCTACCAAAACTAGATCCCTTTGGTTGTCCTCCTTCTCAAAAAGGCCAAGCCAAGTCTGCCAAGAAACCAGAGTCTACTAAAACAGCTCCACAACAACAACCACAACAACAACAACAACAACAAGCAACACCAACAGCACCACAACAAACCACTGACAAGAACAAAGCAGTTGATGACTCTGCAAACATAGAAGCTGAAAAGGCTGCTCAAGAGAAACAGAAAAGAGCTGACACCTTGGAAGTTAAAGCAGAGTCACTAATAGAACTCAAGAAGAATTAAAAGGATGAAAAGGCCTGCTAAGCATGTTAGAAAACCACCATCTAAGTTAAACACCTCTGTTGACAAAACCACTGCTACTGAAACCACTGCCACCCAAAACACTGAAACTACCCAAAACACTGCTTCCCAAACCACTGTACCCAAACCAACAAACACACCTGAACATACAACCACCAAACCTACATCACCAGCCAAATCCCAAACATCTGCTGGACCTACTAAAAGGCCAACAGATGTTAATCCAACCACTGCTACCAAATCACCATCCCCTAAAATCATGTACACAAGGAAGAGAAAATCAACCTTTGTTGTACATGATGAAAACATACACACATCACCAAACACCACCTCAACTGCACAATCCACTCCTCCTATCACAGCTATTCCAATCACATCATTCTCACCACACACATCCAAGTTCAGATCCCATAGACCACCACCAACCATTACACCATTGGTTGTTCAGTATCCCCTTGAACTTGATCTACTCAAGGGGGAATTACAATCCTTCTACAATACTGAACAGCCATCAGACAGATCCTTCCCATCTCTCCCAAACTTCCCTGTTCCCCTCAACATTGATACTTATCTGAAATACAAGGGTGAACAGGTGGATGCCATCATTAGGGAGAAATGCAAAGGGAAGGATGACAGGACTGCTCAGGGCATCCATTCAGCAGAGCTTAGCAAACTCAGAAGGATTGAAGACTTTGCTAAGACCCTGAGCAACTCCATGTCCTCCATGCCTCTCAGTGTTGACTTGGAAAAGGAGGTAAGGGATTCTCTTCTGGAATAGATTATGGCAACCAAGCCTTACAAAGCAACCAAGAAGCAGTTCAATGGTTGGACCACACATGCCTTGAGAGAAGAGCTACTCAGAATTGAAGAAATGGCCAAAGACCCCAAGGCTAAAGTCTCTACTCCTAATTTTGGCAAAGGCAGAGACCCAGTCAGAGCCTTAAAGTTTAAAAGGATGAGGCAAGAGATAGTAGCTGCCAACTATGGGGAAATGAGGTCAGTTTCCAGATGGTCTGAGCTAAGGTTGGTTGAGACATACAAAAGTCTGGAAGAAAATAGGAAGAAGGATCCCAGCCTACCAAGAAAACCAGTTTACACTGATGAGCCAATGATGAAGAGACCCCAACAGACCTTTACCTTGGACAGCTTACTTGATACCTCTGATCTAACAACTGCTGCAAGAAGACAGTTCAAGAAACAGAAGGAAATGTCAGAGGAAGATCAGAGGAAGTTTGCTGATACATTCATCAAGGAAGGGCTCTTCAATCAAGTACATTTCTTCTCTGATCCTACAACAGAGAAGCTCAGAGAACTCATTGGAAGACCACCTTCACCCAACTCATCAAGAATAAAAATTCAGCTCAGCAAATCCACTGACTCAAAAATTCTAAAATGGAAAGTCAACAAAGACAACCATGAATTGACATTGCTCAGGTCAGATGGAAGGGTTCAGAAGATCAGCATGGATGATGCTTACAGCCTATGTGCAGAAGATCACCAAACATTGCTAAATCTGGACCTAGAAAGAGATGAAGAAGACTTGTTTGCTCTGAACTTTGAATTACAATTCAAAGGTCAAATCAGAGAAAGTCTGATGAGAAATAAAGATCAATAAATAAAGCGGAGTTTTGGCATCATCTGTTCTAGGGGGAGATTGTTGGGTCTGCTGACCTGGAGAAGAACAGATGATTAGAAAGCCAAAATATGCTAACAGTTTGATCCTTTGAATAAACAGTCTTTACAACTTACTTCTCCCAAAAGACTGCTGACCCTAACAACTGTTCTATCCAAACAACTGCTTAACAACTGCTGATACAAAGAACTGCTGAATAAACAACTGATGAAGAACAACTGCTGACCAAAGGTCTGATGAAGAACAACTGCTGATTCAAGTACTGAAGACCAAAGCACTGCTGGAGCCAACAGCACTTAGGCTTCAGCAGTGGATACAAGACCATCAGAGTTTATCTACAACAGCTGTTTACTATCAGTGCTTTCAATATAACAGTAGTTTGTAATAGGCAGATGTTTATGTTTGTTATTCTGTTAGAGGTCACTGTCTTAGGTGACGTCAGCTTAGGTCATCAGTGTTTTGAGTCTGTCTATAAATAGAACAGTGCCTGTACTGTTCTATTGCATCACACACACAAACATTCTCTCAGACAAATACTGTGTGATCAGGCTGAGGGGGAGTAATTGTACGATTGTAATCTTTTAGATAAATGAAAGCTTTAGATCTGAAAACATTTACTCTCTTGTTTTGATTAACAGTTTATTATTCCGCTGCACTTTCATTCTATTTTCATTTCTCTATTACCATATTTAGTTAAACAATCAAAACAATCAAACTCAGATCCTAACATTGATTTATTCCAAGAGCAGGGAGGAGCACGAGCAGCACCTGCGGTTAATCTTGGAACTACTGAGGAATGAGCAGCTGTATGCAAAGTTTTCTAAATGTGATTTTTGGATTCGAGAAGTCCAATTCCTTGGGCATGTAGTCAACGAGGCAGGAATACATGTTGACCCAGCCAAGATTGACGCCATCAAAAAGTTGGAGGCTCCTAGGACCCCTACTGAAGTGCGCCAATTTCTTGGTCTCGCGGGATACTATCGAAGATTTATTGAGGGATTTTCTAAGATCGCTCAACCTCTCACCGCCCTAACACAGAAAGGTATTACTTATAAGTGGGGAGATGCCCAAGAATCTGCCTTTCACCTACTAAAGTCCAAACTTTGCAGTGCATCGATACTATCGTTGCCTGAGGGTACAGAGGACTTTGTAGTGTACTGTGATGCGTCTATCCAAGGCTTAGGGTGCGTACTGATGCAACGTGATAAGGTAATTGCATATGCATCGCGGCAACTGAAGGTCCATGAGAAGAATTACCCCACTCATGATTTGGAACTGGGAGCGGTGGTTTTCGCTCTCAAAATCTGGAGACACTACCTCTATGGAACGAAGTGCACAATTTTCACTGATCACAAGAGCCTTCAGCATATATTTGATCAGAAGGTGCTGAACATACGACAACGTCGCTGGGTTGAACTTTTGAACGATTATGACTGTGCCATCAAGTATCATCCAGGGAAGGCTAACGTAGTAGCTGATGCCCTCAGTCAAAAGGAAACAAAACCCAGAAGGGTGCGAGCCTTACAACTCACCATCCATTCTCATCTTCCTGATAAGATACGTGAAGCCCAGGGTGAAGCCTTGAAGGAAGAAAACATCGGGCTTGAGACCCTACATGGTGCTGATAAGCACTTGGAACTAAAAACGGATGGTCTACAGTACTTCATGGATCGAGTCTAGATACCACAATTTGGGGATCTCAGACAACTGGTGCTTGATGAAGCACATACCTCTCGCTATTCGGTGCATCCTGGTTCGGACAAGATGTACCAAGATCTTAAGACTCTTTACTGGTGGCCAAACATGAAAGCTGAGATAGCCACTTATGTTAGTAAGTGCTTGACTTGTGCGAAGGTTAAGATTGAATATCAAAAACCTTCAGGCCTACTCCAACAACCAGAAATTCCGATGTGGAAATGGGATGGGATTTCCATGGATTTTATTACAAAGCTTCCTAGAACGCCAACGGGCCATAACATGATTTGGGTTATCGTGGACCGTTTAACCAAATCGGCCCACTTCCTGGCAATAAAGGAAACGGACTCACTAGAGAAACTGGCGAACCTTTACATCAAGGAGGTAGTCTCTAGGCATGGGGTGCCTACTTCTATTATATCTGATCGCGATGGGCGATTCACTTCTCGTTTCTGGACTACTCTCCAAGATGCTTTAGAAACTCGTCTTGATATGAGCACAGCCTATCACCCACAGACGGATGGACAGAGTGAACGTACCATCCAAACATTAGAGGATCTGCTACGAGCGTGCGTGGTGAACTTTGGCAATAATTGGGATAAGCACTTGCCCTTGATCGAATTCTCTTACAACAACAGTTACCACACTTCGACACAGTGTGCGCCTTTTGAGGCACTTTACGGGCGCAAGTGTAGGTCTCCCATCTGTTGGACTGAGGTTGGGGATAGCCAACTAACAGGTCCCGAACTCGTGCATGAAACTTCTGAGAAGATAGTGCAAATTAGAAACCGGATGGCTGCTGCTCGGGATCGACAGAAAAGTTATGCTGATAAACGTAGAAAACCTTTGGAGTTCCAAGTTGGGGACAAGGTTTTGTTAAAGGTGTCACCTTGGAAAGGAGTGATACGCTTTGGGAAACGAGGGGAGCTGAACCCCCGATACGTTGGACCATTCGAGATTGTCAAAAGGATTGGTCCGGTAGCTTACCAGCTAAATCTACCAGATGAACTCAGTGGAATGCACAATGTATTCCACGTCTCGAACTTAAAGAAATGCTCATCAGATACGACACTGGTAGTGCCACTGGAGGAGATCCAGGTGGACGATCAGCTACGGTTCGTAGAAGAACCAGTGGAGATTCTTGAGCAGGGCGTCAAGAAACTCAGACAAAGCACTATACCTATTGTTAAGGTACGGTGGAATTCCCGTCTAGGACCGGAATACACGTGGGAGCGCAGAGATCAGATGCGGCTCAAATACCCACACCTCTTTACTGAACCTGAACCTGTGCATAGATCAAATGCCGAACATAAAGCAGCTCGCTCAAAGTGAATTTCGAGGCGAAATTCCTTTCAACTTGGGGATGATGTGACATCCGGGAACCAAGTGTACACTTTTCTAGCTGGCTTTACTGTTTACTTGCTGAATTTTGGGACGAAATTATTTTCAACTTGGGGATGATGTGATACCCCGCAAATTCAGGTTCTCACTTTAACTAAACTCTAGTTACGTTCCTTGCATTATACTTAACTAGGGTTAGCGAGATAGGACACACGTGCATTGTTGTGAGTTAATATCTTGTTACATGATTAGTGAACCTCGGACGTTGGTGAATAATGAACTTATGTGTCTCTGTGATATTTGATGAACTTATGTGAAAACCATACGTGATTGTGTGAACCTAAACCGAATACGTTAATAAAAATCACTAAAAGTGGATTATGAGGTTGATTAGGGTCTTAACGCATGGGGTTGCACTTGTTACGGTCCGAAATAACGAAAACATCGAAGGATAACGCGTCGGGTGACGAAACGGGAAACTCACGCGGGCCTCGGGCCTGTGAGCGGCCGCTCACAAGGCCCGAGCGGCCGCTCGGATTCGTCTGACGGGTCTAAACCGCCTTACACTCCTATTTAAGCATCCTTAACCCCCATGCAACCCCTAAACTCAACCCTAATCGCCCCCTTACTGCCCCACACTAAATATTAACCCTAAAGCTCCTGCTAAGGCTCAAGATCATCAATTGGGAAGCTCCAAAGGCGCACGGTTGATCGAATCGAAGAGCCAAGGGTATAATCTTTGATTCCTTACACTTTTATCTTGTGTTTTTGTTATAAAAATCATGTAACAAAGTTTGTCCAGGTCTGAAAGTTTTTAATAATCATTAAAACATGAAGTTTTTGAAGATTAAACGGATCAAACATAATAATAAACGATTAGTAACATCATAGGATACTTGTTGCGCAAGTTATTGACGTTTTGGTCTTTAAAGTTGTGATCTTTGCATGTTTAGTAGTAGAATCTGATCATAATAAGTATTAGGGATGTTTGGTATTGATGATTGATGTTTGTTGATTGTTTTTATGCACACGGTAGTCGATTAAAGTATGATTTAGGCGAAACTAAAATCTGGACAGAATGATTAGACGAACTTGTAGGAGCTGTAAAACGGCCTTAACATAATGATTTTGATATTTTCTTTGCATGGTTGAGTCACACCTGGTCTTAGCTTTTCATAATGGGTAAAATCAAGTGTTTTGGACGTCGGTTGAGTCGTTTTTGGAATTTTCATTGAAAATTGGTCAAGTCAGAATTTCGGGTATCAAACTGAGTCAACTTTGAAACATCATAACTCAAGTTTTATAAAGAGTTGGGTTGTGAAATTTTTACAAAAGGTTAATATTGGAGTAATTTGAGTTTTCAAAGTGGATTCATCCCGTTTGGATGAATACACAATTTTTGGGAAATTATCTACCAAACTGACCTGTTAGGAAGGTTTTCTGAACATAGCTGAATTAGTCGAATTTTAATTATTTTTGTGTTTGGATTTAAGACAAAACAAAAATAGGTGTTGCTAAGTGAATCCCAAAGAAAATTCAGTAAAAATTTGGGAGGTTAACTCACTGATTTACTATTTTAAATAAATTCGTTTTGATGGCGCACAATCTGTCCTGAAAACACAGATTGTGTATTATGTGCTTATGTGATTAATTGAGGTCTTAGGTGGTATGGAATTGACATGTAACTGAAGTACACTTGTTTGAGACACATACGGAGTGTAGAAGCTAATTGTAACCAATACATTCACCAACGAGTCCGTAGGGTTTACTATTGCATGTAGAATCACTAGGCGTCACATACACACTTTTGAACGTTTAAAACGCCTTGGACAAACGAGTTATGTGGTGTAGCAATATTACGCCTATACTCACTTAGTGACACTATTATTAGGGTGTCGGTAGCATACTTTACTTGCGGTTCGGATTTCTTTTGCTTGCACGTTAAGGTGAGTTTCACTACTCTTTTTCTCAAAAGCATGCGTCTCGGATTAGAGACAACTTTGGTAAACATTTTCTAGTCCATTTGGGACTACTCAGGTATGGACTCCTTGTGTGGGTCGGTTTTACGATTCCTTGTGTGGATCGGGTTTTCGGTCAGTTTAAAACTTATTGGTCCTTTGTAATCTAAACACTCTATCATTTGAAGTCCTTGCATATTATTGGGTTAATCGCTGGAGGCGAACGGGGTATTAGTAGATAGCGCTATTAGGTTGATGCAGCAACCTCATGTCTGAGGTGCTTGAGGCACAGGCATGAACTTCTGACCACAATTTCCGACTGGTGTTGATAGACGCCAGTCATTGAGGCAAATAACTATTTTCTTGAAGGTGTCCCAATAATCTTGTTTAGTTACATTGAGTGGGCTAGCTACCCCTGACACACTTAAACTGACAACTCTTTAACTTTTTGGTCTGGAGGACCTACGTTATTACTTACTTACGTGGTTTTTGGAAACCAGCGCATTTGCATATTAAATTACTTTACTTTGTGAACTCACCAGCTTTATGTTGACACACGATAGCATGCTTTTGCAGGTAACTAGGAACGGAGCACAGTTAGGTCATGCATCATATCATGGGTCTCAAACATTAAACTATTTTGCACATTTACTATTTATTTGGTTTTGGGCGCGGTGTTTTGCGCAGACTTTATTTACTATTTTTCATTCGCTTCCGCTATACTATTATTGGTTTGGTTAAAACTTTAAAACTTGGTTTTTACAATAACGAACTAAATGGTTGGGCATTTAAAGTCGTTCATGTGACTTATGGCTATGGGATCCGGGTTTGTCATGCGCCTCGCGGTATAAACCCCGCAGTGGAAATTTGAGGGTGTGACAAAGCTCACAAGTCCCGGTACTCTATTCACCCTGGCTCCGATAAGATGTATCAAGATTTAAAGATACTTTATTGGTGGCCGAACATGAAGGCGGATGTAGCTTCAAACGTGAGCAAGTGCTTGACCTGTGCCAAGGTTAAGGTTGAATATCAAAAGTCGTCCGGCCTTCTGCAACAGCCTGAAATTCCCGAGTGGAAGTGGGAGCGGATTACGATGGACTTTGTGACCAAACTCCCGAAATCGCCCAGTGGTTGTGACATGATCTGGGTGATTGTTGATAGGTTAACAAAGTCCGCGCACTTCCTCGCTATCAAAGAAACCGATGGCCTCGAGCGTTTGGCACGTTTATATCTTAAGGAAGTAGTTTCTCGGCACAGGGTGCCTGTCTCTATTATTTCTGATCGTGATTCTCGGTTCGCCTCTAACTTCTGGAAATCCTTGCATAAGGCTCTGGGTACTCAGTTAGACATGAGCACAGCTTATCATCCGCAAACTGACGGTCAAAGTGAGCGGACAATCCAAACACTAGAAGACATGCTCTGGGCATGTGTGATCGATTTTGGCAAGGGGTGGGAGAGTCATCTACCGTTGGTGGAATTCTCCTACAACAATAGCTACCATTCTAGCATCAAGGCAGCTCCGTTCGAGGCTCTTTACGGGCAGAAATGCCGGTCTCCTCTTTGTTGGGCTGAGGTGGGTGAGAGTCAAATCAACGGCCCAGAACTTGTGTACGAGACTTCCGAGAAGATCGTACAAATCCGTAACCGCATGGCAGCAGCTCGGGATCGTCAAAAGAGCTATGTCGATCGTCGTCGCAAGCCTTTAGAGTTTGAGGTTGGCGACAGGGTTTTATTGAAGGTGTCTCCGTGGAAGGGCGTTATACGTTTTGGAAAGCGGGGCAAATTGAATCCTCGGTATGTGGGACCGTTCGCAATTCTGGAACGGATTGGACCGGTAGCATACAGGCTTGATCTGCCAGCTGAAGTCAGTAATGTTCATAATGTCTTCCATGTCTCTAATCTCAAGAAGTGTCTGGCGGATGAATCTTTGGTTGTTCCTCTCGAAGAGATCAAGGTGGATGATCGTCTGCGTATTGTGGAAGAACCGGTTGAAATTCTCGACTATAAGATCCGTAGCCTTCGTCGGAGTAAAATCCGCATTGTTAAAGTTCGTTGGAACTCAAATCGTGGACCGGAGTTCACGTGGGAACGGGAAGATCAGATGAAAGCTAAGTATCCCCATCTATTTCCTAAGCGCGCGTTCGAATCAAGACATGTCTCTACTGAAGCTGAATGAATCTCGGGTCGAGATTCCTTTCAACAGGGGGATGATGTGGCAACCGGAAAATTTTTCTTCTCTTTAGTCTCTCCTTTTTGGCTTTGAGCAATTTTCGGGACGAAAATTCTTTCAACAGGGGGATGATGTGACACCCGGCAAACTCAGGTTAGTAACATTGACTAAACTAGTAAGTCTACCTTAGCGAGTCATGCATATTACATACTTAACTGGGTCAGTCGAGTCGTTACAATGATTTTGGGAATCATCGGGAGTCGGTCCATAACCATGTGTACAAGGATTGGTGATTCGTGGAATCGTCGGGTTTAACGCACACACGCAAGTCTCGAGTCCCGGGAATTGGTGAACGGATGTAAACGTGTTAGTTATCGTGCATTATGTGTTTGTAATCATTATGTGACTTGTCGGTATGTGAATACGTGTTTATATGTGTTAAAATAGTGTTTAACGCGCCAAAAACCCATTCTGGAACCATAGTGGCGATTAGGAACCTGGAGGGCTCCTAATCGCCACATGTAGAGGAGAATAGGGGGATGCTGATGGCGATTAGGGCTCTAATCGCCAGTATATATAGGCGATTAGAAGCCCTACTCGCCTGATCTGATGTGCACGAGTCAAAACACCTATAAATACAACCCTTCACTCCCCAAACACCATTTGTGCAACCCTAACTGATCCTAAGCCTCCCACACACCTTGAAACACCTCTGGAACTTGTTTTGCTTCAAAACTCACCATTTCCAAGCTTACACACCTTTCTTTGATAAAATCCAAGGTGTGTTCTTCATCCCAAACCTTTGTAATGTTATTGTTTTGGTTCCCCAAAAGTCCAGACCTTGTTTTGATAAGAATGTGTCTTTAAAAACCTTGGGAATGAGTTTTAAAACAAGTCTACACTATAATGCTTGCTATATGTGAAGTATTGATGCGTATGATGATTTTTGGTGATTATAACATGAATGTTTCCATGAATTTGATGTACTTCTGATGTATAGGAGTTGTTAGGATGATTATCTATGAGTTTAAGCTATTGTTATAGTGTCTAGATGAAAGTATGCATTTTGACCCATTTGGGTGATTCTTGAAGAATTAGGATGTTATGATATGATTCATTGCTTGTTTATGGTTAGGAATCATGCTAGAATGATGTTATAACATAGGGGTGATGAATTGCAAGTTATAGGAGGTGTAATCTGATCTTTACTACTTAAGGAAAGATTTCATAGTTAATGAAACCTAGTACTTTGCCATTTTAGGAAATAATCGCACCGAGGCCGTTAGAGCAGAGATAAATTGGGGGTTTTTGCTTGGAATGGGTTGGTAAATGGTTTAGGTTTGATGTTGGGTGTTTTTACATGTTTCGGATCTGATTTGAAAGGTTTAACGCGCGAAAACGCGCGACAGCAGGGCTACAGGCGATTAGAACACCAATCGCCTGATGTATCAGGCTATTACAACCTATTCGCCTGATACAACAGGCGAGTAGCCCCTATTCCCCACTTTTACTAGCGAATACAATCCTATTCCCCACTTTACTAGCAATTACAACTCTATTCCCCCATTTTACTAGTGATTACAATCCTATTCCCCACTTTACTAGCAATTACAACTCTATTCCCCATTTTTACTAGTGATTACAATTCTATTCACTAGTTTGACTCTCCTAATCACTAGTTGACTTTTCCTAATCACATGTAAGTTTCCTAATCGCGTGTACTACTGTCGTAAGCGTATTTTGACATCCCGGAACATGATTTGACACCTAGGAACATGATAGGAACCCCGGGATACACCCAATGGCTTAGTAACACGTGTTCGGACCTGTTTATGCGTTAATTGGACATTGTGCTAGACTAGGTGAACCCTTGCGCGTATTAAGTGTTTAATTGCATATGATGCATGATGTCTTGTATTTGTCTAACACGTGGGATGTCGGGTCACCAATGGGATGTCGGGTCTTGTCTGGTACGGTCGGTTTAACAGTCAAAGGTGTTTTCAAACGTTTATGGTTATGGTCTGGACATTCGGGGACTAGTTAACCTGCGGGTTATTAGTCCGGATACTTATACACATCTTATGATAGGTCGCCGCTATTTGGGGCTATCATAGCATAATTACTTAACTGTTTTCAAGTAACGCAATCTAAGGTGAGTGTCACAGCACCACTTTTACTGTTTTACTTTCGGGGGAGAAACATGCTACATACTTACTTACTAAAGGTCATGTTATACTATGGTTACTTTACAAATACTATGCGGCTTTTATGGAAAGTCCCAGGGGGAAACCATGAATGTGCGAGGATGCACAACGGGGTAAATGTGGATAGATCTATTGGGCCTCACAAACCCCACTCGACGGCTGGGGCGGGGGGGTGCATATTGTCTCTTATTACTGGCTCGCCGAGGCATCGGTTATAGCCAAACGTCTGGGCAAGCTTCAACAACTTATACACGTATAGTAATGGGTTCCCAACCGTAGTAGTAAACAAACACTTAACGTCTAGCTAACGTTCTTATAACCTAGTAGTAACGGATATGATCTTTTCAAACTTGTAACAACTCTTTTATAAAAGAAAACCTGTGAACTCACCAGCATTATATGTTGACATTTTTGGCATGTTTTCTTAGGTCGCTAAGGTAGTAGTCAAAGAGCTAGGCGCACGAAGTCATGCACAACGTCTAATATTTTGAAGCATATTAAACATTGTTTTGTAAACTATAATATGTCTTTTGGTTGTAAACAAGAAATGTTTCCGCTGCTGGTTTACGGCTCAAAGCAGGATATTTTGGTTTTAAATATATATATGAATGCATGTTTGTTGTATGTTTATTGTGATCGTTGACTGAGATCCTGGTGTGTCACGCGCCTCGCGGTAAAACCCCGCATGTGGAATTTGAGGGTGTGACAAAAAAGTAGGCCGGTTCTGCCAAGGGTCGAACCTGGGTCCCTTTACCTGTTACACGAATACAAAACCAGCTAGTCTAAGAGGTCTGATGTTTATATACCTGATCGTTTTATTTATAAACAAATTCTGATAAAGTCATCTTCCCCACACAACAACCCAAACCAGACCTGACCTAAAACCCAATCAATAATCGATTAAATTGATAACTATTGTTCGATTAATCATGGGGGTTTTCTTATCTACTAGAATTCGACATACAAACACAAAATAATTGACTAAAACAAACCTGTTTTGCTTGGTGTGATCGAGATAAAGAAGAACAGAGGTTTGGTTCGATCACGGGCCGGTTACACGAAGAAACAACAATTTAGAGAGGGGAAAGGAAGGTGATAAGGGTCTGAATGCGGTGATAGGTTCAGTTTTTCGATTGATGAACTAATTCTACATGTTTATATATAGGCTAGATATGGTTACGAACGGGATTTGGATAATTATAACAATTAAACGACTTAAACTTTGTTGTTATCGCTTAATATGCAGCAGTTTAAGTCAATTAATGATTTCGATTAGGATCAAAGAGTTTTTTTTTTTTTTTTTTTTTTTTTTGCATTATCTTATCCATAAATTCGCTTTATTGAGTCGGTTTAATCAAAATACAAACGGGTCACGTTTTTGTTTTATAAAAGTTGTTTTTTTATATAAACTTCATGTATCTACCTATATATATATATAGACTTATGTTTAAAAATATTTGAATATATAATATCTTTAATTTATCCATTTTGAAAATATTTGAATTTAAATAAATATTAAAAATTCTTCATATTTTAAATTAAAATATATAAAAATAGCATTTATAAAATAAGAACTTTCTAATAAGAATTAGATCAGAATTAGTTAACATAATTAGATTTTTATAAATGCCACTATGTTTAAGAAAACATATGAAAAAAAAAACAATATATAAGGACAACCCTCAATAAATATCAATAATATGAAATAAATAGGATCTTGTTTGATAAGCCGGTAAATACATTATTAAACGAAAAAGAATGGGAAAATATGCGAGGTTACATTATTATTGCTCTAGATACAAATTGTGTATAATAAAAAAGTCTGCGGTTAAAATGAACAGATGATTGAGTTTTATTAAACAAACATTATAAATTTAAATGCTTTATAGTTGTTGGTAGCAACTGTTTAAGCAAACAACTGTTTGAACCAAACACTTGAATTTACATCTGTTGTAATAAACAGTGTTTTAAATAGACTGTTTTAAAAATTCTGCTATATAGACGGCGGGCTTTTAAAGAATTTACCAAATACGATTTTTCTTTTAAATGTGTTATAGTTGTTGCTACCAACTGCTTAAGTCAACAACTGTTTGAGCAAACAGTTGAGTTTACATCTGTTTTAATCAATAGTCTTTTAAACAGTGTTTAAAAAATTCTTCTATACTAACGGCTTGCTTTGGTCTGTTAATGTGTCAATATAAACCGACGTTTCGAAACAGACGTTTGGTCTGCCGACGTGTCAGTGGTTAGCGTACAAAAGATATATTGTCTTAGTATATGATTAACTGATGCTGTGAAATGAACAGACGCTACAAAATACCATTTTTGTGTTAACGATAGATTGACTATTTTATTAAACAATCCGCTGTTTAACACGGAAAGACTTTTTTTTTCAGCAAGGGTTGTAAACTCAACATATTTTATAAAAATGCCCAAAAATAATGATTACGGTTTTGAAGTTACTTTATTAATAATATTATTTTATTATTATTGTTTGTTGCAATTGTCTTTCTTTCTATTAAAAATATATAAAAAGTACAGAAAGTAACTAGCAACTGTATATTTACTTTAAATCCAACTGATAAAGTTGAAAAGCAAATTTAAGAATAGTTAGTGTATTCTTTCATTCACACGCACATCCTATAAAAGAGGAGAAGTTTTTAATCAAATTAAGATTAATATATTTTTATTGACAGTACTATGTATTTAACCATGACTTATAATATAAAAGACCTAAATATCTCATTTTCATATTTCTACAAATGTTGTTAAATAGTACTACGTATTTGTTTTTATCTTGAAATATCTATTTGAAAAATAGAAAAAAGAATTTGAAAAGTTTTCTTAGTGGGAAAATAAACGAGTTAATACCGTGTGTATCCAAGATTAAAAAAACTTTATTGTAAATAATAAATTCATTATAGTTAATTCACCGCAGTTAATAGATTCATTATAGTTAATGTATATTTTTTACTAAAAAACTGGATTTTCATTTCTTTGTATAGCACACTATTCAAACGTATTTTCTACATCTACATAGGTTTATCAATCTTCTAAAAGTACTAGCAACATGGATTCCAGCAGCAGCAGCTAGTGGTCTAAAATGTCAGATGTTCAAAAAATCGTTTTAAATTGTTTTAAAGAAGATGAAGAATTTGAGATTCTTCAAGTTATTGAAGGTGCTACACGGCTGTTGGAACATCACATATGGAAGACCAATCTGAAATTGAATCAAGTCATTGCTACCAATGTATCAAGGGAAAGATGGAATGCCTTTCGCTTGAAAAACATAAGGTCAAACGAAAAGTTCAGTGAGAAGAACAAAAAATATGTATATCCTACAGAAACTTTGTTAAAGAGAAGAACAAGAGATTGAATGAAGTGTTGAGTACCACAGAATAGTTATTTAAATGTATTTTATATTTTTACGTCTATAATTATAATGAAAATTTTATTTTATATATTATGTCTTTTATATTTAATTTTTTATTCTTATATGATGAAAAATATCGATTAGAATATATCAATAGTCTACTGTTAAAGTAGAATACCAATTAGAATATATCAATAGTCAATTGTTAAACTGAACAAATAATTGTTATTTAGCAAAAAAAAAAATCATTAAAAATAGATGTGAAGTCATTGTTAGTAAGATCTGTTTGATGCAACAACTGTTTTGAAAGAAACCGTTAAACTAACAACTGTTTGAATCAGACGTTGAATTACAAACAGTTAAATTACAAACGATCTATTGCCTCAGTATTATTATTAACTAATGCTTTGGTCTGTTGATGTGGCAATATAAACCGACGTTTTGAAACAGAAGTTTGGTCTGCCGACGCGTCATTGGTTAAAGTGCAGGCAATCTATTGGTTGGGCTTAAAGTAAGTTTTGATCCTCCTGTGTGTTTCCGCACAGGATCTCACCTAATGTACGATTATAACAAAAAATCACAAGTATATACAATTGTAACAACCTTCAACAAACTTGAGCGACGATTTCAGTGATTTACCCATAAATAATAAAAGGCGTATAATGAAGGCGTCAAGTCCGCGTCCACTTTGATAATCTCTTCTCTCTCTCTCTCTCTCCTCATTTGTAAACGCAAACGAAAACCACCAAACCCTAAAAAGAGAGAGAGAGAGAGAAGGAAGGAAGGAAGATGGTGTTCTACTTCAAAGCCCGACCTGAAGCCGGAGACTACACCATCTTCATGGGCCTTGACAAGTTCGAGAACGAAGAACTCATCAAATACGGCTTCCCCGAAGACATTTGGTATTATTATTATTATTATTATTATGCCTTCTTCCTCATCTCTCTCTCTCTCTCTCTTTACAATTCATATCTTTCCATTCATTTTGCTTCATCATGCCCTTGCTTTTTTATATAATTCTGCTTTATGTTTTTTTAGGGTGATTGTTGTGTTTTTTTTCTTTGGGGATATTGCTACAAAATAAAAATATAGCAGAGCTTCATTTCTAGTTGTTAATTATTTGGTCTCATTATTTTAATTGTTAAGTAATTCTGACTTATTTATTGCCTTCTGTTGCTGCTTAAGGGTATGTTGATTGGGGATAGGAAACTAGGAAAAATGTGTTTTTTTTTTCTTTCACGCACTTGTAAAGGTATTATTAATGCATTCAAAGCCAAGTAATTTTATTTATTTTTGAGGCAGAAATCAGAGGACACTACACCAAGGTTGCAGCCTAATTTCTTTATTAATATTTCCTATTTTTCTATATTTTGTGTTATCCTCTACTAGTCGGCGATTAATCGTTGATCGGAGCTCCACTGAGTAATTTTCAGTTAATCACTAAAAAAATCTCTGGGCGTCAAAGGCGGTGTTAGTAGGCCCAAATCGACCCTAGTCGGACCAATCTCCGACCGAATTGCAGGCAATTTCCGGCCAAATTGCAGGCCGGATCTGTCAGTTTACCTCAATTCAAACCAATATCAGACCAAACTATGAATTTTCTGTTGGTTGATGTATAATGTATTAGGGAGATTCCATAAACGTGTATCTGATTTTGATGCATATAGTGTGAATTTGAATATTTGAAAGGAATGAGAAGAATAGTCTTAATAAAGTTTTAGGATTGGACCATGATTTGGGAAAAAAAATGATTTTTCTTTGCTGCTGAATGTGATAGGCAAATGATTTCGTTGTTCATGTTTATTGTAATTTTGTAAAATTGGTGTTCACTTTTGTTTCATTGAACTATAATGCTGTTAAGATGAGGTAAACTTAAAATAAATGTATCGTTGTGCTGATATTGAGGGGGTTAAGTTGCCAACTTTTTAATCAAATATGCTTTGCTTTATTATAAAACCAAATGATGAAATTGGATCATTGCAAAATATAAGTTAGAAAAAAAAAAAAAAAAAAGACATATTTAAAAAGCATACATTTAGTAGGCCAACGTTACTTTGAAAGGACAGGCTTCTTAAAATAAACCTATTCTCTGTTATGAAAGATTAGTACCATCGTCATTCTTCAATTTCCCCTTTTCCCTTTTCCCTCTGCAATTTGTTTTTCGTCTACTTGGTACACTTTACATCTACATTCTTTGGTGGTGTTGTGGCTTTCTTAGCTTTCTGCTGCAGCCAGTTTATACTTATTATTCATTATGCTCTTAAAACCATCTGGGAGTTTATAGAATTATTATATTGCAACAGTAGTAACACACTTGTCACTTCATTTGGTCACCGAAGTTTTTTGTCTAAAACCATGCAACTTTAAAAATTGTTATAAAAACCATAAAAGACAATTTTTTTTATTAAACATTTAAATTCAAATTTTGAATGGCATAACTTTCCAACTTAGGCTATACAGTATGGGGACCGTCCCCTGTGTTCTGCCTGTTAAGGACACGAACACCGCCTAGGCTGTCCCCATCCTCGCCGTCCTCCAGAGAACATCCAAGACGGGCCACTTTGTGATTACTTTATTTTATTTTTTTATTATTCTCTCTCTACCTACTTTTGTTCCATTTTAATCCATTATAAATAATTAATAATAAAGGGGGGAGGGTTGTCTCCACACCCTTGGGTTGTCCCAAAAGGGAGGACAACCCACCCTGCTTATGTGGAGGGTGATGTGGCGGGAGAACAACCCATTTGGGATGTACCCATAACCACCAGCCTTATGGAAACCAATATTAGAAGTGTGACCTTAGGCGGTACAATAGGTTGATTTTTCAAGTTTACCTACTTTTTCTTTCTAGACTTGTCCTGTCTATAAGTTGTGGTCAACACCTCTCAAGTAAATCACACAAATACAATCTCCAGATAGTTTAGAAAGAACTATTCAATATAGTCAGTATTTTACAATATTTTGGTCAAAAGCTCTGCATATAGTATATTTTGAAAGGTACAGTAGATTAAGTACCAGTTTTTGCAAGTTCAACGACCAATTTAAAATTGAAGTGAAGGTATGTTGCTATTTCTTGCAAATTGTCAATATAGTGCCAACACCTTTTTTTAATGGTCTAAGTTTCTAACATTAGCCTCACCTTTTCTAATAAAAAAACTAATTTTTTTTATATTACAAAGAGGTGCAAACTTTAGGTAAGATAAAATCATTAATTAACATAAGATCCAATTGGGCGCTGGCATAAAGTCAGTTAACACTTAACAGAATGTGAAATATGTTTTTATCATTGAATGGTATTACCAGCTTATATAATATCTAGTTTTTCATACAGGGTTTTTTCTAGTGCAGGTTCCATGTGGATAAAATGTCGTCTGCCCATGTTTATGTGAGGCTGCACAAGGGTCAGACAATTGATGACATATCCGAAGGGCTTCTTGAAGATTGTGCTCAACTTGTCAAAGCAAATTCCATCCAAGGCAACTCCATATACACTTCTCCATTTTCTAACATGTATATATGGGTAGTTTTATTTTTGTATTAGTTATTTAGTTGAAGTGAGTTGTGCTGACCCAAATCACTTTCTCTTTAGAATATTTTTTTTTTCCTTTTTTTAATACTTGGTGCATTACAAAACGAAAATTTGTTTACATAAACCTTTTAAAACTGTCATTTTTAAGTTAGCAGTCAACTGTTTATACGTTTCAACTATCACTTTCATGAATATCATTGTTCTCTGTTAGAATTATATACTCAACCCTTCCACTTTCTACGTAATATGATTGTAAGTCACGGATTGATAAACTGCCACCCATAGATTGAATTAATTATGTCATTACGTTTAACCTTTTTAAAATAAGAAGCTAGGAGCTATAAGCTTAGCTGTCTAGTCAGAAGGTGTTTCTGGGCCATCATTAGGGTTATACGTCACAAAACCAATAGGTCAGTTCAAAAGAGGTTTGATTCATTTTTTTTGTGTCAAAACATTGTGTTATTGATTTTTTAATATTATAATAAACATGTGTTTAGCAATATAAGCAAATTATGAAATTGTAAACTCATACTTTGTGCAACTTTTGACCTGTTTTAATTTTAGCTAAAGTTTGTAATATTACTCATATGACCTGTTAGGCTGTTACTGTTAGAACATAACCTAAAGTGACCCTGTGTTCAAATAAATGGCTGTGGCAGGAAATAAGTGTGTATTAAACTGAATCTGGTTATGTACGTGGCAGGAAATAAAGTGAATAACATTGATGTTGTTTATACTCCTTGGCAAAACTTAAAGAAGACTCCATCTATGGATGTTGGTCAAGTTGGTTTCCATAACAACAAAGCTGTGAGTCAGAATTTTATATATTATTTTGGTTCTAAAATGAACACCCCCTCCCCCTTTCCTCTCTCTCTCTCTCTCTCTTTCTCTCTCTCTCTCTCTCTCTCTCTCTCTCTCTCTCTCTCTCTCTCTCTCTCTCTCTTAAGCAATATATGTGTGTGTATTGCTTCCTCACTGTGGATATGGATAGATGCATTCTTCTTGTTTGTTTGATCTTTAGTTCTGTATGTATGTTCAGGTGCGCACTGTGAGAGTGGAGAAGCGAATAAATGAGGTTGTTAATAGGCTCAACCGCACAAAAGTTGAAAGAAAACCTGATCTGAAAGGTACTACTTTTACAATTATGCTTCGTTCATCATACATAGACTTTGGACCATCCTGCTTAATATATCTATGGCCGATTTGTAATAATTAGGCACACATATTAACTTCACTTCTAATTTTGACTTGGGACTTTACAAAATTCAGACTTCCGAAGTGAGCAATTCTATATATGCCCCTGAAAACTTGCATAATATCATATTTGCCCAATCAACACATTTAATATCAAACAAATACACCAGTCCAAATTACTTAGAAGTTTCAAATTTACCCTTTTTTTTATCATGTACAGTTTATAGTGTGACCATGATAGAAGTTATGGAGAAGTAGGATTCCCACAACTTCTTTTTGTTTGTCTGTGGTATTGGTAGTTGCTTGTTTTATAGTTTTGTTATTGGCTGTTTGTCTGATATTTTAATTTGGAGTTGGGGGTCTCTTTGGAAGCAGCCTCTCTATCCCTATGGAATATGGATAGGGGTAAGGTCTGCCTATGGTTTAAAAAGGCTGTTTGGGGCTCGCCTCGAGGCTTACGCCTCGGCTGAGGCTATGAAAAAACGCCTTAGAGGCTTAGCCTCATGGGGGTCAATTGAAACCTAAGCCTCGGCCTATCCGAGGCTTCCCGAGGCTTCCTGAGGCGGTGAGGCGAGGCGGTGAGGCTTAAGCCTCACCACCTAAGTCAAAATTGGGTCTAGGTGGTGAAAATTGGTTCAAGTCGGGTCAAAAATTGTACTTGGAACGAGTTCCCACCTCAAAATCCAACCAAATCACACCTGCCCCTCTACGTTATTAACTTTTGTTATTTTTACATTTAACCCCCTCAATGTTCACTAGTTTACATTTGATCTCCAAACTTAAGTTAAAGATTAAAATGCTATTAAAACTATTTTATGATGTTTGTTTCATTACTAAATTAGATTTTATAATATCTATGATGTTTTGTTTTACATTATATTGTATGTTTATGATATATATATATATATATATATATATATATATATATTGTTATTTTTAATAATGTTTTGAGGCTTACGCCTCGGTCCGCCTCGAGGCTTACGCCTCGTGAGGCTAACGGATAACGCCTCGAGGCCCGTTTCAGCCTTTTTAAACCTTGGGTCTGCCTACATCCCACCCTCCCCAGACCCTAACAGTAGCTTGCTATCTGTGGGATTTACTGGGTACGGTTGTTATTGTTGTTGTCATATGCAAGTTTTAAGGAAAGGGTATGGCTGTCATAAATTTGTGTCGAGTAAATATGGTATTATATATTTATAATAAGTTTTGAGGTGAATACATGAAACTATCTCATCCAAAATATTGAGTATTGAAAAAACACAGTGTGATTTTTGAATTAAAGTAACAAATTTCGAAATGAAATTTGAAAGTTTGCCTATTGTTACGAGCTAATTTAATCTTGTTGATGATGTGTAGCTGAGCGTGAGGCGGTTAATGCAGCAGAAAGGGCAGAAAGGAAGCAGCTGCTGCGAGACAAAGTGAGTATATTTAGTATTATTATAAGTTTATCTGTGTTTGTAATAACATATGATAATAATGTTGGGTTGGGTTGGGTTGGGGGCAGAAACGACGAGAGGAAATGGAGAGACTGGAAAAAGAGAGACAAGCAGAGGTCAGGAGCTACAAAAATCTGATGGTTGCTGACAAAATGACATCCAACAAAGAGATTGCATCAACCCAGAAATCTTTGCAGGAACTTGAAGAGGATTTCATGTAAAACATCCCTATATCCTCACAATACAACCAAACCAAACCAAATGAAACTGTTTTGAAAAAAAAAAAAAAAAGTTTCATAAAGGGACACTAACCCTCGATCGATCTCTTGGTTTGTTGATCTTTAATTAATTAATAAAACTAAATTAAATGGGCAACTCTAAGAGGAGAGGGAAGTTTGCTTTGTATGAATTTGCTACTTTTATAAATGATTGGTTTGTTTGAATCTTAAATTTGATTACTATTTGCTCCTACTCATTGCATTATAGTACACTAATGTTTATCATCCAATTGTATATTGGTTCATCCAACTTTAGAAGGTTCACTATTGATCAAACAAGTGTCGTTACCAAAGATGCTCTGGATTGGAACCTATGGAGCATGGAACCAATTTGAAACAATGTTCGTTGGTTTCAGACCTTCCTTTTCAGAAACCGTTTTCTTTTTGTGCACCTCTTAGCCGCATAGGCCATAAACCAATAATATATACAACTAACTTAGATCAAACTAGGATGGTGTTGATGAAAAAGAGTCTTAGAAATGGGATCATCGTGTGGTAAATTTTTGGTTGAGCTTGCATGAAAAAAGATAGTGTCATTAGATGTCATGTTTAGTATGACGTGATAAGAAAGAATTGTATTGCTTAAATTTGAATGCTTCAATGGTTAGAGCTCACTTTTAAGGTTGTGACGGGCTTCGTGGAACGCTAAGCTCCACACCGATGCCAACATGGATCCGGTTAAGACAACATAGTTTCACCGGATGTGGGGTGGTGGGCCTGCCAAGAGGCGGGTGTGACTTACTTATCCCCATAAAAAGATAAAGGAAAGACAAAACAAATCACACACACAACTAGTTGTAATTGTGTATCTCTAATGTTTTTATAACTAAACATTCAAGCTCAGGATCTTTTGCTAGTAATAATATGTTCAAAGCCAGTGGCGAAGCTTGACCCGAAGGTTCGGGGGGTCGGAAGTCACTGGTTTCGGGGGGTCGAAAACCAGTTTCGGGGGGTCGAAACCCTATATTTTCAAAATTTTCTATACGGATACTATATAATCGGAACTTCTGCGCGAAAATCCGGGGGGGGGGGGGGGGGGGGGGGGTCGGCCGCCCCTCCCCGCCCCTACAAACCTTCGCCACTGTTCAAAGCGAATTTTCAGAATCATTAATTTGTGGGCGAAAAAAAAAAACAATGGCATTATATATGTCATTAGTAATGCCATTATACCATAGGTTCAATGTCGTGTATGAAGTATGAACTCTTAAGTTTTAAATGCCCCACCCCTTATGGTGTGGTGGTAAATGTGTTAGGGTTTTAAAAGGGAGGTTGGGTGTTCAATCCTCATAAGAGGTAAAAAAAAAAAAAGGTGTAAGAAGAGGTGAAAAAAAATGAGGGAAAAAATTAGCCGTTCGAAAAAAATTATGAATTCTTAAACCAACATTACAATGGTTTTGAAATACTTAGCAATACATTTGCAACGAAAACCTATGCCATTGACTTGGTAACAAATGCTAATCAAAACGCAACTCTTAAATCAACATGCTCGGATGTTATTTAATTATATATTTTGATATTTCCTAGAACAACCTAAACTAGCAAAAAAAAAAAAAACATAAAACATGTCTAAAACCCAATAAAATGAATTTTAATACTATATGTTTAGCCTAAAAAACCTGTGCTTTTCAAACGTCTTGCATTGAGGCTCAAAGCTCGGCCTAATACACCTTGCACCTGTGACAACTATGGTTAGGATGATTGATAGTGTTGAGTAAAGGTAGGAAATTTGCGTAATTGGTTTGATTCCTTCAATTAATAATATGGAAAATATCCAGGTTACATCTAGATAATGGGTAAGCGAGCAACAAGCTGCACCGCTATCCCTTTTTGAATCGCAAATCCTATTCTACTAAATACAAACCCTTGGTTCCTCGGGCTTTGCGAGTCACTGTGGACCACCTTCTGCACCCGCTCCAAAAATCGAACTGCCTCAGGGGCTAGGGATCCAAAAGTGTCGAAAGCAAACGGAATGAATACATGCTGATTCTCTAAACACGTTGCCTCGTGCTTAGCAACCTTTCTAGCTTCCGCCTTCAAAACCGCCTGTCCCGGAACGAATCCACTATCTCTCAGCCCCACCAATGGGGACACCCCAGTGAGGTCCACACACGCGTGCTTACCCCTCGCCCAGCCAAACACAAGAACGTCCGCAGGACGCAGGGTAGATCTTCCCTCTCGTGGGTCAGTCAGAAAGTTAACAGGGGCTTCTTTCTTGGCTGAGATCCCGGCCCGCCTAAGCACATCTCATAAAACATCTCGAACCCAGTCATGACGATACTTGAACCCCGGCAGTTCCTTACAGTGGAGGGCATGCTCGCCAAATCTATCCAAACAGGCTTTTTTACAAATGGGGCATGAGCCGTCTGGCGGGAAAAGGGGAATCATGAGACGATATTTAAGGATGGCTCTATATTCAACTGCTGACATCCGTTGCCCAAGACCTTCAATGGGCACAACAGTCAAAAAATCCTGGGCATGAGCCCCTTTGAGGCAAGCCAAAACTGCCTTTTGGCGCGGGGTCATATCGAACCGCTCTTCCATATCCTGTGCGTGTTTACCATAAAGAGCACTCGCCAAAGTTTGTTGAGGTTTCTTGGGGGCGGTCTCCTTATCGGTAAAACCACCTAGATCAAGGTCCGGAAGAGTTGTTCCAATATTACCAAGCGCAAGGGAGTAGTCAGGATCCACCCCCACAACACCAGCGCTTCGCAAGATGTGGTCCTGCAATTTCCATGACTGGGCCCTGGACGCCACAAAAGCATACGCGGAGACGTCCTCCGCTGAGATAAGCCCTAAGCCTCCGCAACACATAGGGAAAGAAGCCAACCTCCACTGAAGATCCCCAAAATGCGGTCCCCCGCTAACAACAATGTCTTCAACTGCCCCTCGCAGGCCTGCATCAAAGATAGCCACAGCCTCTTTGACATGTTCGGGTTGACAAGTCCGTAGCCCAAACACTAATTTAGCAACCCCCATGCACGAGCGCAACAGGAGGAGCTCACTTTGGGGGTCCCTCAAGTCCGGCAGTCGTTTCATAAGATCAACCGCCCGGCGAGCTCTTCTAGATGCCAAAGACTGAATAAAGCCAGCATCCCGACTAACCGCCCCCCCGAGGAGTTTAACCCCCTCTGCGGGCCTGCTAATCTCGCTAGGGAATAAACCCGGCACATTCTTCGATCCATTGCATGACGGCCAAAAAATCTCTGTTTTCTGAATATTAAGCCTAAGCCCAAGAGGCGCCCCCTCTGAACGAATAATGTCCAACGCCCTAGCAACTTCCTCTGCCTTACCAATGATAGTGCCATCATCCAAGTACCAAGCATGGAAGGGCAAGGAACAGGCGCCCTGCACACGAAGGATCAGCGGATGGAGAACCAGCGCAAAAAGAAGGGGGCCGAGGGGGTCCCCTTGCTGCACCCCCGTGGTAGCCCCAATATGAGTATCCCCCACATATAACCTTGCGGGTTGCGCATATAAAAATTGGAACGCGCTCAGAAACCTGTTAGCGCTGTGCAACACCGCTTCTGCCCCATTAGGGACTCCAACCCCAAACTGGAAATCCCCCAGATAGGCTGCCATCTCTTTACCCACTTTACGCATAGCGACTTTCGACACCAATCTTCTCCAAATGGCCCCCACCGCAATAGGCCTAATCCCGTTGTCAGGCTTTAACAGGGGGGTCAACGGAGCCGAAGCAATGAACTCCGCCAGAACTTCAGGGCAAAGCCCCCCAAGCCACAAGTTGACAACACCAGTGATGGCTTTAAGGAGCCCAGAGGCAGTTGGAGACCCCTGGCCACAGAAAGCGTCTAAAATATGCTGAGCCCGCAAACCATCCCTCCCATAAGATGTCCCTTTTGGGAACGTTTTAATACATTCCAACACGCAATCAACGTCCACCTGCAAAGCTGGCTCCAAAGGCAAGGCGGAGGGCATGGTCGGGGGGTCCACAACAGGGTGTTTATCTATCAAGGCTCTCAAGGTGTCCCCCCCAGCAGGCGCAACCCCAGATGAGCACAGAACCTTGACGGCCGCTGTATAATGACCATCCGCTACTTTCCGAAGGCACTGCTTAATATTGCCCCCACCATCTTCTTTAGCTTGGTCCCCTATTCTGCCAGAATTCCGCGCCACAGGGAGTTCAAGGAGGGGCAAGACCAACTCCTCTAAACCTGCCCCATCTTTCCAAACCGCTAATGCCCGCATAATAGAGTTACATTGAAGCGATTTCCTGTTACCCGACCTTCGTTCTTGCCTAGAAGCCGGTTTGACAACCCTTAACGTGCAACGAGGCAACAACAAAAGTTTAACCCAAGCCTCAATGGACCCTGGGGCATCCACCACTTTATGGAGACCCCTTGACAAAGCCTGGGCGAAAGCCATGCGACATGCAGGCGGGATACTCTTGACCGTAGCAACAGGCAGGGCGAGGATGCGCTCAAGGAGAGCGACATCTACCACCATCTTCCCAGACGTATCACTCACACGCGCCACTTGCTGATCACGAGGTTGAGGAATCCCCACAATAAAATCAATCTCACCTTCTGCACGCGAGGTGCATTTAACCACTTCTTTCCCGTGCCGACACCGCCCATTCAAGGCATGCAGGGTCAGGCACTCCCCGCATAGCCAATTCTTAAGCGCACGCAAGGTGTCGACAACGTCATTGTAAAGGTCCAAGTTTGAAGCAAGATGCTCCTTTAACTCATTTCTCTTTTCCTTTGCATTTAAATGATCCCGTTGGAAATGCATGAGTAACCTAGAGTATCCCTTGTATCCCGGCGTACCATCCTTGCAAGAATGATAATTTTTAAAAGGGCAGCGCCATAGCCTTGTGGCCGAGCTGGGACCAGGTTCCCCACCACTATCTCTCATAGAATAATAATTTAGATGGGACCCTTGGTCCAATTATTATTATAATTATTATTATTATTATTATTATTATTATTATTATTATTATTATTATTATTATTATTATTAGTAGAGTATCCAAGAGATCCCCATGAGAATACCCAAAATTATTATTATTATATAATAATAATAATAATTATTATTATTATTATTATTATTATTATTATTATAATATAGTTATAAATATAAAGGGCTCAAAACATCTCAAAAAAAAAATAAATAAATAAAAAATAAAAAATAAAAAAAATAAAAGTGGATAGGGATATCAGGTAGCGATTAGGATAGGAAAAAAAAGGAGGTAGGCAAATAGGTGAACAGGCGATTAGGATATAGACATAGAAGGAGGCGATTAGCAAAAAACAAACACAAACACTCGAGGGAGGCGATTAGGTTTATTGGCGAGTAGCAGGTGGCGAGTAGCAGCAGAAACAGTGGCGAGTAGCAGCAAAAGAGGGACGCGATTAGGTTTATCGGCGATTGGTATTTCAAAAAACAAATGACCGTTAGGGAGAAGGTGTAAAGGAAAACCGGTGGTGTTGGTTGAGAAGGTGGAGGGTAGTGAGCGGAAGAGGTAGGTAAGGGCTGGAGAGGGCGGTGGGATTAAGGGGTTAAGGGAATTGGGGTGGAACTGAGTGCAGGGCTCGCCGGGTAGGAGTTAGAGGTTAAGGAGATTGGGATGGAACTGAGTGGGAATTGAGGAGGTAGGCAAGGGCTGGAGAGGGTGGTGGGGTAGTGGGCGGAGGAGGGAGGTTTAGGCTGGAGAGGGCGGTGGGATTTAGAGGTCGAAGGTAGGATTTACAGGGAGGGGTCGCTGGAGGAGGGAGGTTGGATTTACAGGGAGGGGTCGCCGGAGGGATCGCCGGAGGAGGGAGGTAGGATTTACAGGGAGGGAGGTTGGATTCGCCGGAGGAGGGAGGAGGGAGGTTTTTGTAATTGGTGGATTAATAATATAAAAGTAATAGTCCGATACCCAAAATGAAAAGTGTCCAACATAAATAAACAAAGGGAAAATCACCAAAATGGTCCGTTGATCGAGTGTTTTACCAAAATGGCCCTCTCCCGTCTCTTTGGAGAGACGGGTCACTGCTCCCAACGATACTGAACCGTCTCCGGAGACCCTTTAGGCTACGACCAATAGAAATGCAACACGTGGCCGACCTTGATCCCGAAGACTGTGTGACGTCTCGGGAAATGTGTCAGAGCCGCCAAAACGACTCCCGTGAGCCCTAAAGACGTGTCACTGACCGCCGGGCTCAAGCCGTCTTCGGCTAGGCTTGAGTCGTCTCGGGAAACACAGCCGACCAACCGAAGACGTCTCTAGAGACGTCTCAAACCTGCAAAAGACGTCTTCGGTGGAGACGGTTCACATTTCCCCAGTCGTCTCCCGAGACGGCTTAGGGTCCCAGCCAATAATATAATGACACGTCTGCCCCACGGCTACCCATGACGTCTCTGGATTCGTCTTAGGTCTCTTCGTCTCTGGTGAGTCCCGAGCGGTCCGACGGTTCGGTTAATCGGTTGTCCACCTCACCCCTATATATACCAGTCTCCGTCCCATACCACGTCCGACTCCTCCACTACCATTACCACTACCACTACCACCGTCATCTCATTCATACAAAGGAAAATGGCACCCCAACGATGAACTGAGGAACAAGAAATTTCACTGGTTTCAGCGTGGCAACATGTCGAATATAGCCCACACAAATAAACAAGTGGTACCGTATTTTACACGAATACAATCTGTTGGTGGGTGGGTCTGACCGAACCATCGACTCACTTAGCCGTAAATGGAACGACTTGAACACGAAGTGCCAGCTCTTCAACAGGTACCACTATCGAACACTTCAAGTGTTTCCTTTAGACATGCCGGAAGACGTCGCCATCATATATACCAAAACAGAGTATCAATCCAAGCAGCGTAAAGAATTCAAACACGTGTTGGCTTGGAAAATGATGAGGGCGCGTCTTAACGCGTAGCTATTTAACTTTTATAACCCTAATTTAAGTATTTATTAATCTTATGTTTTTATTATTCCAATGAATCTTATGTTTATATTTTATGTTTTTATTAATCCAAATATTACAACTTGTAACACGACAAATATTACAAAAACTGAACTATTACACCAACAATACACAAACACGTTGCATACGTCGTCCACCGAGACGTATCCGTTGCACACATCGACCACAAAACGTATTTAGCAGTAGGGGAGGGGATATTACTTCCCAAATTTACTTACTTTGAACCTTGTTTGAATGGTGTATGTGCTCTACATAGACAAAGAATCGAACTTGCCAATAATGTAGACCACCACATCATCGAGGCATTCTACACAGGTTAACTCACACGCATATGCAACAACGATCCAAGTAGCTGTACGTAGATGTAACAACGATCCAAGTATAAACAGACAATATTTTCGTAAGCCGGTAGGCTTCGGTTGGAAAAGCGGAGGATTTAAAAACGTCATTGATTGGAAAGCTAAAAGGTTTAATGAAGGTTTAGTATAGATGATAGAGAGAGGGTACAAATTTTGTGAAGTGAAGTGGGGTATTTATATACATTGGTGACGTCTCACGGTTTCCCGAGACGACTCTTGACTTTGACGGTTCCCCGAGATGGCTTTGGAAACCGTTTTTTATTTAATTTAACCTTCTTATCATGCAATTTTTTTGGATATAAATAGAAGAAACTATGGTTAAAACTCACAACTCACACAAACGATAAAAAAAAAAAAAAACACCCACCCAACCAAAATATGATCACGTGGACCGGAGAGGAAGAGATGGCCCTTGTGGTTTGCCACAAAGATGCCTCGAATGACCCGGAAATTCAACTCCCCCCCCCCCCGGACGATGGGTCGGCCTTCCCCCGGAGGGGTTTTGGGCTCGAGTGTTTAACGACTTCGTTGAACACGTTGGCACCAACACCACCAAGACCGTCCATGACCTCCAGTTCAAGTGGGGCGACCTCAACATCAAATGTGAGAGGTGGAACACCCTATACGAGCAGCAAGTTATGGAAGATCTGGAGCTTGATGAAGAGTTGGCTATCGAATTCACTCAGTATGAGTATGGAGTTCGATACGACAACGATTTTGACCATGTCGAGGCATGGCGATTGTTGCGCCCCCAACTTTAAGTTTTTTTCATTGTTATGTATTTTTTTTTATGTTTCATATTATTATGTTTAATATTTAATGAAATGTTTTTATTTATGTTTTATATTTACTTATAGAGTTGAAAACAAAGAAAATTATTAAAAAAATTATAAAATAAACGGTAAAAATAAAACCAAAGTCAAGATTCCTCTCGGTAAAAACAAAGAAAAATAAACATTAAAAACAAAGAAAAATAATTAAGGGAATCGTCTCTCCAAAGTCAAAAATCGTCTCGTGAACCGTGTGACAGACGGTTGGAGACTGGAGACGGTTCAGGAAGCCTTGGAGACGGCTCAAGCCAAGCCGAAGACGGCTTGAGCCCGTCTCTGGCACGTCACCCGAGACGCCATACAGTCTTCGGGATCAAGGTCGGCCACGTGTTGCATTTCTATTGGTCGTAGCCTAAAGGGTATTCGGAGACGGTTCAGTCTCTTTGGGAGCCGTGACCCGTCTCTCCAAAAAGACGGGAGGGGACCATTTTGGTAAAACACTCGGTTAACGGGTCATTTTGGTGATTTTCGGATAAACAAATGTGACTTGTGTTGAGGGACTATAGTTGGAAAGGCGTAAAAAGTGGAGGAGTGGTTTAGGACATAATAAGAAGCTCAAGCTAAGCTCCTCCATAAACCCCTTTTTGTTAACTCAAAACCCTAAAACCGATCTCCCCTTTTTTTCTGTCGGCCTCCCTCCCTCTCTCTTTCTGTGCTCAAGTCAAAGACAAAGAAGATGGTGTCAACTGAATTCGATGACGAAACTGTGAAGAAAATCATTAGACAGGTATTCTATTCATCTCTCTCTACTTTTGATTCTGTTTTTGATATATGTATCTATAACTACTTCTATTGCAGGTTGAGTTCTACTTCAGTGACAGTAACCTCCCAAGAGACAACTTTCTCAAGAATACCATTGCCGAGGCTGAAGATGGCAGTATCCTTCCTTCCTTTCCTTCCATTATTATTATTATTATTATTCATTTTTTTATATAATAATAATAATAATTAAAGCGTATATTTCATTTCATTGATGTAAGAGTGTGTTGTTTGGTATATTCTTAACTGAAAATACAGTGGTAAGCTTGGGTTTGATATGTTCTTTTTCGCGGATGAGAGGTCATCTCGGATTGGGGGATATTAAGGCTGAAGATGTTTCTGATGAGACGGTGGAAGCTGTTGCTCATATTTTGAACACCAAATCAACTACTCTTAAAATTTCTCATGATGGTCTCTCTCTCTCTCTCTCTCTCTCTCTCTCTTCCTTAAACCTTTCAATATATATATATATATATATATATATATATATATATATATATATATATATATATATATAGGGTCAGGATCCTGTACAAAGTGTTTTTTTTGTGAGAAGTGTGAGAAGGATTAAAATTGATACTTAGGCATCATTTTTTGAACTTAGTCGTGATGTTTTGGATTGTTTTGCCTATAAAAACACCAAACATAACAATTAAAAACCGAAAACAATGTATTTTAGGCTTAAAACTTAAAACACCATGCTAAGAACATTAGCAGTGTGTTTTAAGCGTTAAGTAGTGTGTTTTAGTTGTTTTTTAAATTTAATGACTATAATACATTGTATTGTGTTTTAGATTGTTGTGTTTGGTGTTTTTCAAGTTAAAACAACCTAAAAAATCATTCCTAAATCCAAAACATGATGTCTACATGTCAATTCTTAGTCCTTCTCACACTTCTCACGAAAAATGTACTTTGTACAGGATCCTAAACCTATATATATATATATATATATATATATATATATTTTTACATTTTTTTCAAGATTAAATGGATCATATATACAAAAATTGGACAACCATGAAAGTTTCACATATGTTTCGTTTAGATAACTTGTTTCTTTAGAAGAAAAAATAAAAACAAGCTTTGAACATTTATACTAACAACTTTCACGAGATTGACGCACCTAATGAAAGTTGAGTGGCTTTAGAAAAACAAAAGAAAAAGCCTTTTGAGTGACTTCAGTAGGGCTTACTTACTTACTTTTGGGTGATTGATGGCTGAGCACCGATGGTTCTTCAGGGAAGAAGGTTGGAAGGACTACCCAACTTCTAAAACCAGAAGAGGCGATTGAGCAGTTAGACAGTAGAACAATTGCTGCCTCACCCTTTCAGTATGATATAAAGCTTGAAGATGTCGAGTCCTTCTTTGGACAATCTGCCAAGGTTGGTTTGGTTATACACTTGGTTTTTTTTTTCTTTATATTCTCTTCTTTTCTGTTTTTATGGATGCTTTTCTACATTTTTTTTTTAAAAAAAAAAATCCTGGTATGACCTTTTTAAATGTGAAAGTTTTATTGCCTTATGAAGTTTGTTTGGTTAATATCAATGCTTATTGCAATAGTAGCTGAGAAGGGGATTTTGTTGCTGAATAATTACAAGTGTTAATGGACAGTATGTTCTCTCACTGAAGAAACTCAAGTGTGATTTGATTCTTGCAGGTTAACAGTGTGAGGTTACCTCGTCATGTTGCAGATAAGAGGGTCTTATGTGGTACTGCACTTGTTGAATTCTCATCTGAGGAGGAAGCCACAAACATTTTGACACAAAGCTTGGTTTTTAGAGGTGCTGAGCTGGAACTAAAACCCAAGTAAGCAATTTTGAACTTAAGCTACATGGTTAAAATTTATTAGAGGTGGCAACATGGGCGGGTAGTGTATCCGGTCAACATGGGCAATTTGGTTACCGGAACTCCGTTTGTACACAATTTAATAATAATATAACAAAATTGATAAGTTGATTCACATGCATTAAAGTTACACTTTGTGTAGTTTTTGAGGCATTTGGCATGTTAGACTTGAATCAGTACCTACATCAATCTATTTATAAGTAAATGGACTGAAATTGCCACCTCTAATGTGGGCTTGCAGTTGCTTTATTTTTAGTTACTCATGTTTATTTGAATTTTACTTACCAATTTAGGAAAGAGTTTGACGAGCAGAGAGCAAAGGAGGAAGAGGTTGAGAATAGCCGGCGTGATCGTAAAAACGCTTCTCAGGAAGAAGAGTAAGCAGTGAAAATCTTTTTAGTCTTCCATAGTTAATGCTGATGTGAATAATCTCTTATCGTATGTTATTAACAGCTACCCAAAAGGCTTACTTGTTGCATTTAAGTTGAAGAGCACATCCTCTGAAGACGGCAGTGCGAAACCAGAATCTGTTGCCGAAGAGAGTGTTGCTGTGAAATCTAGTTCAGAGAATGATGAGAAAAATGCAGAGGCTAAAAAAGTTTCAAGTTCAGAGAATGAAGAAGAAACTGAAGAAGATAACAAAAACGAGAAAAAAACGGAGACTAAAAAAATGTCTGCTGACATGTACAAGGATGATAAGGATGTCGTTTTACGTGAGGATCTCAAGTGTGTTTTCCAGAAGTTTGGTACCGTTAAGGTATAGCTCCAAATGTGAAGTTTGATCAAGATCTGTTGCTTAGTATTAATTTTCTTTTCTTTTTTACTCTATCAAGTCTTTGTTCAGCATTATGCTACTGGAGTTGGATAATTTTCTAATTTTATGATTGTTAAATTCAGTATATTGATTTCAAGATGGGGGAGGAATCAGGATACATACGGTTTGAAGAAGCAGAAGGAGCACAGAAAGCACGTGCTGCTGCTGTGCTTACTGAGGAAGGTGGTCTGATTGTGAAGAATTTTGTTGCTGTTTTAGATCCAGTAACAGGTAAGCGACAACTTTAAATTCGTATTACATCTTAAAAAGTTTCTGCTCTTGTTTAGGAGTTAAAACTAACACGGTTTTGGTTACTATGATCGAAACATCATTAAATGGGTTCTACGAGTGTCATAGGTATACGTAGCCTGTTAATGGGTTTGGTAGGCAAATAATGTAATCCGGCTCTTTATACAACTAAGTTGGTAATGATGGGTTTTATATTTTTCAACTATGTGTCTACGCTTGGGTCTTCGGTCATGTTTTGGCGGTTGTCTGGATGCACCTGCTCCTGGACAGAGGCAAGCGCCCCGATTGCGCTTTTTCATGATCCTCTTGCTTCTTGAGTCGTTGACTACATATCTCGCAGCTCGGTTCGTAGTCCGCTCGAAAAATACTAGCTAAAAAAATCTATTTGAAATGACCTGAGTCGAGCCGACTCATTTTGTAACCAAGCTGATCTCGAGCCTAGCTCGGCTTCGCTTGTACTTACTCTCATTTAACTCCGAGCTTGTGTTCAAGCTAAGCCAAGCTGCCTCGTTTAGTTTTGAGCTTGAGCTCAAGCCCATGTTAGCTTGACTTGTTTACAGCCCTAGGCAGGATAATTGGTCCGACTGATCTATCATCTTAAATAATTTGATATATTGAATCACCTGTTGGATATCCTTGTTTGATCTGTTGGTTCTCATGTAAATGGATTTCTTAGTCAGATCAATTAAGCGAATTGTAGGTTATTGATGTAGTTGGCCATCCGTTGTTAACGAGTCTGTCGTGTTTTCAGGTGAAGCTGAAAAAGAGTACTGGAATATGCTCCGTGGTCAAGAGAAATTTCGTGGAAATAAAGGAGGCAATTGGAGCAGGTTGCTTTTTTAGTAATCTTCTTCACTATCATCAATTCATCATGGATGCCAGTTTTTGAATGGTTTTTTTTTTTTTTAAATTTGTTTAGGGGAGGAAAGAACAACAGAGGTGGGCGGCAATCCAACGGAAAGCACAACCGCAACTCGAGAGATAATAATAATTCTGGAAATCGAGCAAACAAGTTTCAAAAGGTTGCAGCCGCTTGAATACTCTTAAGCTTGGGTCTAGACCTTTTCTTTTTGGATTGTTGACATTTCACTGCAAAACTTATGGTTAATTATGTTTAAGTTACTTATTGCTCTTTGTCTGTCCTTGATTTTAACCTAGGACGCTGCTTCTATATATTAATTTAATTGCTGCTCTTAAAAGAAGGCTTATGTTGGCGGCTTAAAATTAAATTTTACTATCTATTTTACATATGCGATGCTTCGTTACTTACAGCTATTATTATACTAGTTACCGAAGAGGTTTTTGGTATGGCGGTAATAGAAAAACGTCTCTTTTCAAGTGGTGATGTTTCGAGTCTGGACTGTGGTGAACAAAAAGAGTCCAATGAAAATTTGTGCAGCTTGGTTTCAACTGATGGAGAGATTTGTCAAGAGTTAACACTAAATATAAGTTACCGCTCAACCGATGATGATCATTGCTTAACTTGCGTCTAATGCAAGTTATATCTGATCTTGTTAACAAGCCACTGATATGAAGACCTTGCTTCTACTAACCTGTCTGGGAACACTGGTATGAGGTTTCGGGTACAACACTGTTGCACATGGATTTTTAATGGGGTTGTTTCAAACCACCAAAAAATATATACACAAATTTCTTTTAACCAATTTAAAACAAGTCACCATCTCTACTTAAAACATTTTACTATTTCTATTCAAACAATTTCACCATAACCATCTCTACTTAAAACATGTTACAACCATTTCATCATCTCTATTCAAACTATTTAACCATAACTAATTTTACTTCCATTTCACCTTCTCTATTTTTGATCAATTTAACCACATTTTAAGGCCATCCGTTTTCAATTCACCCGCGGGACCTTAATACGATTACGATTAGGGATTAGGGGTGGGCAATACTGGGCTTTAGGTTTAGTTAATGGTTGAGAGAGATGTAGTTTTTCGGTTGGCGGTGTTATTGTGGTCGATGAGTCTTAAGTGGTGGTGTGGTCGGAATTGGTGGTGTTGAGTTTTAAAACGGATGAGGATGGGGGATAAATATTATTTAGTAAACATGGAAAAACATGTGGGTCAAGCCGGGTGGGTAAACAAATCAAAATAGGTTCACGATAAAATATGTCTTTTAAAAAAAATTATTTTGGTTCTAGCCAGAACTAGTTTGGGTTAGAACACGTCGTTGCAACTTGTAAATTAAACCACAAAACAACAATAAGCAACAAACATTAGTCTCCTAAACTTAATATAAACATATGAAAAAATTGATATGATTCCTAAATCCTTATCACTATATATTTAATATATACTTTATTCCACCTATATTAATTTATAAGGTTTTAACCTAGTATACCCATATACTAAAATCTTTGTTTCTTGGTGACGAAAATTGCTCACTTAGGGGCTGTTTGGTTGATTAAGTGTTGAATCATTAAGATGATCTGAATGGTTAAGAGACTTTGAATAGTTAAGAGCTGAGTCATTCAGCATCCCTTATTAGCTTAATGGTCCAGCACTTAATCATTCCATTCAGATGCTGAAACAAACAGTCTAAATGCTGAATGATTCAGACCTGAATAGTTAAGAGGCTGATTAAGAGGCTACCAAACAACCCCTTAGACTCTATAATATACGAGGTTAAGCTAGTGTATATATTCTATAACTTATAATAAAATAATTGAGTTTGTATGAGGTGACATTCAATGGAGGCCTCACCCCTCCCCCCCCCCCCCCCATTGAATGTGCCATGTGACATCATGTGAAGCTTTCTTTTAAATTTATTTATTTTGTATTTTTAAATAACATCTATATCTATATTATATTAAAATTTCAAATATGTTAATTAATATCTTTTTCTTATTTTCCTCTCACATTTTTTAAATGTTAGTAAACTATTTATTATTTTAAAATTTCAAATATGTTAGTTAATATTTTTATCTTTATTTTTTTTTATTTTCCGCTCACAATTTTTAAACGTTGGTAACTTTTATGTATGACATTTTTTTGAAAAAAAAATTACACCAAATTAATGATCGCTTTATTATCTTTCCAACGAGCACCATATATAGTGCTACACAAAAACAAAAAAAAAATGTTTTTTTTAGTGAGTTTTTGTTCATGCAGAAAAAAACACAATGTATTTAGGTAATTTCTTAATCATATATAGGCAAGTCACTAATCATGTTATGATAGTTTATATATGTTATTGAACCTACTATTACATATATGAATTGCACATGTTCATGTGCTATAACGATATGCTTAGCATTAAAAGAGTTAGAGATTTTTTAGTTAGCTGAGAACGCAGCATGAGGACCCCTTTTGATAGTATAAACATTAGAACAACTTTCTTTAACATTAAAAGAGGTTGAAACTATTTACTTCTTTTATCCTTTTTTATTAAGTAAAATTATATTTTTCAACCCCGGGACACTCCCGAGGTAATCAGCTAGTTATATATATAGACAGACTTACAACGTAAGAAAAGATAAAAAACAATGAAACTACTTTGACCTATTAAAAAGTATATAAATCTATCTATATACATAAAAGAAAATGTATATGCTGACGTGACGTGTAATGGAGGCCTCAACCTCCCCTTGAGAGTGCCACGTGACATCATAATTGAAAGATTTTAGTGTTTTTGAACTATTTCTTTTTTTTTAATTAAAAAAAAAGATAAACATAAAACCCTAAATTAAATTGAGTTATTTTAGGAAAAAAAGAATTTAAAAATGAATTTAAAATTTTCTCTCTCATGTTTCCTTCCATAATTTTTAAACGTTTATATCTTTTATATACGGGATTTTTTAAAGAAAAAAATTACACCAAATTAACGAGCGTTTTATTATCTTTCCAACGAGTACCATAGTCCTATATAAAAAACGGTGAAAAATTGACTATTTTTTTGGGGGTTTCGTTCATACAAGAAAAAAACACACAAAGTGTTCATGTTATTCATTAATCATGTTTTTTCTTTTAAACCAGGTTCTTATCTACGATGTTGAAAATCAGGCCAATCGCCATATTATCATTGGAATTTTACTAGGTATACTTCATCAAGAGAAGTTAGGAGAAAGAATCGCGCAACACTGCAACACATGGTGTCACCTTATAGCAATGTTATTTTTTTATTTATTTAATTACAAGAGTAATAATTATTACTATTAGTATTAGTATTATTAGAATGGTTATATTTTTCAACCCCGGGACGCTCCCGAAAAGAATTGATAGTTGCTGACGTGACGTTCAATGGTGGCCTCAACCATCTCTTGTTTATGCCACGTGGCATAATGAGATGCAATGATTACAACTTCCAACTGAAGTGTTTGTTTAGTTGATTAGGTTAGGAACTATAATAGCCATTAGAATGTGAGAAATTAGAGAGATGTGATGAGTTTTTTAATAGTTGCAGCTTACATAAGTGATTCTTTAGATGATTACTGATTAGGTTTTAGATTAGGGAATATGAGTTATTACTGATTAAAATACTATGAACATGCAATGATTGAGAGATTGTGTGGTTAGTAAACTTGAACCATTTGCAATAGGTTATCACGTAAAATTAGATTTTTGCAACCCCGGGAGCCTCTCGGGGTAATCAGCTATATATATATATAAGAAAACGTATATGCTGACGTGACGTGCAATGGAGGCCTCAACCTCCCCTTGAGAGTGCCACGTGGCATCATAATTGAAAGATTTTAGTGTTTTGAACTATTTCCTTTTTTAATTAAAAAAAAAAGATAAACATAAAACCCTAAATTAAATTGAGTTATTTTAGGAAAAAAAAAATTAAAAATAAATTTAAAATTTTCTCTCTCATGTTTCCTCCATAATTTTTAAACGTTTATATCTTTTATATACGAGATTTTTTAAAGAAAAAAATTACACTAAATTAACGAGCGTTTTATTATCTTTCCAACGAGTACCATAGTCCTATATAAAAAACGGAGAAAAATCGACTATTTTTTGTGGGGTTTCGTTCATACAGGAAAAAACACACAAAGTGTTCATGTTATTCATTAATCATGTTTTTTCTTTTAAATCAGGTTCTTATCTACGATGTTGAAAATCAGCCCAATCGCCTTGTTATCATTGGAATTTTACTAGGTATACTTCATCAAAAGATGTTAGGAGAAAGAATCGCGCAACACTGCAACACATGGTGTCACCTTATAGCAAGGCTATTTTTTTTATTTATTTAATTACAATAGTAATAATTATTATTATTAGTATTAGTATTACTAGCAGGATGCCCGCGCGATGCGGCGGGGAACACAAACATTTCTTAAAGGTGTGTATGGTTTGGTTCGGTTATTAGTCTCAACAAAAACCAAAGTCATCGGCTAAACGATCTTATTGACCAATTGGCTAACTGGTTCATTTTATTTTGTAAGATTGTTGGCTTTTAGTTCGGTTGAGTTAAAAAAAAAATTTAAAAACCAAAACCAAACTTTGTCTAAAATTTTGGCTTAGAGGTACATGAAATGAGTGTATAAAACTATAAATACATGAAAGGGAAGCTAAGAATATATGAAATGTTCGATGTTTAATTTGGTTAATATTGGTTAACTAATGGTATAAAAAACCCGATAACCAATTTTAAGTTAATTCGGTTGTTTGGTTAATTCAGTTTTCAATTGATTTGGGTTGGTTACGTCTATTTTTGGTTATTGCTCATCTCTAGATATTGTTAGTCACGTAACACATCAATTTTTTTAAACTAAAAAATAATAGTAATATTACAAACCATGTACTCCACATAGATGAATAGATCGTAAACAACAAGTTTAATATCACCTCTATGCAAAGTACTGTGGCCACCAATCGATCAATTCTTCCAAACCTTGTATGTTAGTTCAAATTAAACCACAACAGTTCATTCCAGACGAACAACAGTAAAAATCAAAGTATATAAAAGCGTAAAGCGTGTTAGATCTAATACCATTGATTTTTATCTTGATCTTGCCTAAACAACAATAAAAAAAACTTTGATAACTAAATACTGCATGTTAGATCATAATCAATGTATTTAAAAAAAAAAAAACATGGACTGAAACATTAGTAAATTTACTGTAGCATTGACGTAGAGAAAATGTGCATGCGATAAAAAGTGTATAGTGGAAATGGAGGTTAACAAAGAGAAAACAATGGCGAAGGGTTGAGTTTTCTGTTAGGTTTAATTAGGTGGGAAATTAATGACCGGGAAAGCCCATGGTTTTTTAATTTTAAAAACAAAAAAGGCTATGTGATGTTATCGTCTCCACACTTTCTGTTAATTTTTTATACATGCTCATAGAATTCTAAAACTCTAAATTTTAAGTCTTTTTTATTTTTGTAAATTACCATAAATATTTGTAAAGCTTTAGTTTTTTAGAATGATTTTGGACAATGCGGCAAATAACAGATGCACTTTTAAAGGTGTGCATGATTTAGTTTAGTTTGATTATTAATCTCAACCGAAACCGAAGTCATCAGCTGATTGATCCTATTAACCAATCAGTTAATCGGTTTGGTTTTTTTGTTAGATTGTCAGTTTTCAGTTTGGTTCAGTTAATTTGGTTCACAACCAAACTTTGGCTAAAAGATTTACTTATAAGTATATGAAATGGAGGTATAAATACATGGAAATGATAGTATGAAAGCTAGAAATATACGAATACATAAAATATTCGTTTTGATATAGTTAATTTTGGTTTGGTTTCTTCTGGTTTTTGTTAGTTTTGGTTAACGATTCAATTATTGTTCACCCCTAGAAATTGTTAATCACTTAACGTATCAATTTTTCAATTAAAAAGTAACTAAAATACTATATTCAAATTAAAGAAAATAATGCTCATTTTGTGGTGTATTTTTTAGATAATTTTAGCGTGCGAAAAAGTTATGGTCGGTTAAAACATTGACAAAAATAGCGGGTCGTCACGTTATTTTCAAATATTTTTAAAACATAATAGTTTAAAAGTTATGATATGATTAAATAAAAGAATTATAATTTTATTAGGGGGGGGGGGGAAGAAAAGTGTAACTACTAACTAAAAATGAAGGAATTAAAGTGTAACTAAAATGAGATACTAAAGTGTAAAAGTGTTTCAATGACTATTTTACCCTTATTTTTGGGTTGTTAATGAAAATAAAGTTCTTAACTTTTAGGTATCTTAAACTACCCTTCACTCATACATTATAATATAGTATAGATATAGATAAGACTGAGACAAAACTCTATGATGCAAAAAAATATACCAGTTCCTATTGGAGCTTCTGATTTTGTTTAAGAGCTGCTACCTTCTCATCTGTCAACTTTGATATCAGAGACAATGACTGCAACATAATAAGACATATGTTATCACATAACCGTCAGGTAGAGAATATAAGGAACTGCAATTAGCACTTGTAAGTAGTGCTAATTAGATATAGTGGGTGAGAGTAGGATGGGCGGTTAGGAAGTTACATAACCGCCTTATGTATTACATTTAAAGCAATAAACACAAGTCTTCATTTGGTTCTCATGGTTTACTACTTCAAATTGGTAGTTTGGTAGCGAACGTCTCTGTAGATAAGTAGCAAGTGACGATTTATAACTCATAAGTAATTAGGGATCAAGGGATGCATCATACAAGTAATTATGCATCCAAGTAAACATTATTAATCAGCACAAAGCTAATACGAATAGAAAAAAAAATATAAATTCTACCTATTGCGAGCTAATTATTATTTTAGTCCTGATAAAGTTCCATTTTTGTGGGAATATCATGCTTTTGGGGCTGTTGCTTCTATTCGTCTAGATGCGTCTATATGGAGGTTATGTTCAACATATGTTAAACAGGTGCATCAAGTCTGGATATCACGATTTAGAAATTCTAAAATATTGAGTATGATGATGCATTTAAGTACATGTATACGTGTGCATATCTGAATATAAAACCAATAAAATAATTTAACTATGTTATTTCATTACACGTGCAATAAATATTTAGGATAAAAGAAACTTAAGTCTCTATTTACTTTTCCTTATGCATGTCATTCCAAACTATAAAAAGAAAACCTGTTCAATCATTTTATTGTTTCGTCTTCGTAGTGTAATAAAATTCCCACTTATTGTAATAAAATTCCCACTTATTAAGTTATCATCATTCTGGTGATATTTTCCATAACTTTTTTTTAATAACCAAAATAGAAGAAAGATAAAAAAAACAATATTAACCTCTTTAGAGAGTTTTTCCTTGGGCTCCCCGGATCTTGTTGCCTAGCATCATACAGCCAAATAAATGCTCAAACTAATTTAAAAAAAAAAATGGGCAAAATAAAATAAAAGAGAATCCATAGCAAAAACATACAACATCAGGCCCGGAAGAATTATGACTTCCATGTTCAGCCCTTGGAGAAGAACCTTCTTCAGATTCTTCTGGAACGGGTGACGGAGGATTAGCAGGTATCATACCTTGTTCTCCTCCTTGTTGAACTACAAACAAAAAAATGAATCGTTTAGCCACAGATTGTTTTGAACTAAAGTTAAAGAACTTAGATGAAAAAAATGAGTTAACATGTCAACAGTTATGTCCTTAATAGTTGTGCCGTCCGATGCAGCAACAGCCTGCAAGTGAAACTTATCTTTGCATTGCATATCAGGAGGTGCCTCTTTTTGTGCGTGCATTGTAACAAAAAATGCATAGTTTTCAACACACCAATGCTTTGAATGCTATAGAGAAAATGATGGAGATAAAAAGGGATGGTTAGTGGAAAGAAGACTTTATTTCAAAATTCAAAATCATAAAACGAAAATTGAGAGTTTTGTGGAAAAAGTGTAACTAATAACTAATTATTTATAATTTAATTAAAAATGAGGTGATTAAAATGTAATTAATGCTTGAATTAATTTACCCTATACATTATGCATTAAATGAACAAATAATAAAAACTAAATTATTAAACATAATTTATGATGATTATTTTGTGAGTTATGAAAACTTTTTCACATTTCTTACGTAGGGTTTATTTTAATTATAAAAAGGTATAACAAAAACAAGTAATATTGTTTAGTTAAAAGAGTATTATTTATTTCACCTGCATTTTAGTTTTTAGTTTAATGTCTATTCAACCTTTATAACAGTTTCTCCTAAAATAACGTTTTAGCTGCATTACGTTTATTTCTGCATTAATGGAATGTATCTTTATAACAATATTAGTTGCATCTTTTAAAGTTTTAGCTATAAAGCATTTCGTTGTAGGTGAAATTTGGATTCTTTCAGTTAATAATTAATAAATATTCGTTTCTTTTAAATTATTTCAGTTAAAAATGTAATGCAATGATCACTTGTCCATAACGCATTCCTTTCTTGTACATTTCAATCTACACGTCGATATTAACTAAGATAAATATCGAAACGTCGACGAAAATGAGCAGGTCGTCATGGTATTTTCTAATGTTTTTAAAACATAATAGTTTAAAAGTTATGATAGGATTAAATAAAAGAATTATAATTTTATAGGGGAGGGGGTAAAAGTGTAACTACTAACTAAAAATGAGGGAATTAAAGTAATTAAATTAGGTACTAAAGTGTAAAAGTGGTTGAATGACTATTTTACCCTCATTTTAGGGTTGTTAATGAAAATAGAGTTCTTAACTTTTAGGTATCTTAAACTACCCTTCCCTCATGCATTATATATAGTATAGATTAGAATGGTTATATTTTTCAACCCCGGGACGCTCCCGGAAAGAATTGATAGTTCCTGACGTGACGTTCAATGGTGGCCTCAACCATCTCTTGATTATGCCACGTGGCATAATGAGATGCAATGATTACAACTTCCAACTTAAGTGTTTGTTTAGTTGATTAGGTTAGGAATTATAATAGCCATTAGAATGTGAGAAATTAGAGAGATGTGATGAGTTTTTTAATAGTTGCAGCTTACATAAGTGATTCTTTAAATGATTACTGATTAGGTTTTAGATTAGGGAATATGAGTTATTACTAATTAGAATACTATGAACATGCAATGATTGAGAGATTTTGTGGTTAGTTAACTTGAGCCATTTGCAATAGGTTATCACGTAAAATTAGATTTTTTAACCCCGAGACCCTCCCGATGTAATCAGCTAGTTATAAATAATAAAAAAGACCGAATGAAAAGGACGTGAGGCTTCATCGTCCCTTGTTCAAATATGTACCGGGTAGCCCAACGAATAATAGCTCGACTCTAAAGTACCCAAAAAATAAAGTCGAGGCTTTGAACAGAATCAAGATAAGAGTACGGTAATTGAGTTTTAATCTTTATCATCATTATTATAAATATTTATTTACTAGCTTTTATCTCGGTAGCGTCTCGGGGTTAAAAAATATAACAATTCTAATAATACTAATACTAATAGTAATAATTATTACACTTGTAATTAAATAAATAAAAAAATAACTTTGCTATAAGGTGACACCATGTGTTGCAGTGTTGCGCGATTCTTTCTCCTAACTTTTCTTGATGAAATATACCCATGCATCTTTAAAAGAGTAAAATTCCAATGAAAGCATGACGATTAAGCTAAATTTCAACATCGTAGATAATAACCTGGTTCAAAAGAAAAAACATTATTAATGAATAACCTGAACACTTTATGTTTTTTTCCTGTATGAATGAAACCTCACAAAAAATAGTTGTTTTTTTCTCCGTTTTTTATATAAAACTATGGTACTCGTTGAAAAGATAATAAAACGCTCGTTAATTTGGTGTAACTTTTTTCTTTAAAAAATATCGTATATAAAAGATATTAACGTTTAAAAATTATGGGAAGAAAATAAAAGAGAAAAATTTATATTTGTTTTTAAATTCTTTTTTCCTAAAATAACTCAATTTAAATTTAGTAGATTAGGTTTTATACTATTATTTATTTATTTTTAATTTGCCACATGGCATGACACATGACACATTCAAAGAGGAGAATGTCTCCTTGAATGCCATGTCATTAAAATGACTTTCTTAGGTCTCCATTGAATGCCACCTCATCAATATTCAATTCTTTTATAAGTTATAGATTTATTTATTATTTACTATACGTAGATCATGTACGTATTTACTTATCAAGATAATAAATCTAACCAACAATTAGTTATTATTTATGTTTATATTTTTATTTAATTTATCTATATATATAAAAGAAAATGTATATGCTGACGTGGCGTGCAATGGAGGCCTCAACCTTCCTTTGAGAGTGTCACGTGTCATCATAATGGAGAGTTTTTGGTGTTTTTGAATTGTTTCCTTTTTAACTAGCTTATACCCCGGGAGCGTCCCGGGTTGAGAAATCTAAGTAAAGTAAATAAAATTAGAAGTATCTAAACTATAAAAATGACATCTATGTATCAACTTACATTAGATACTTTAAAAAAAATATACCAAAAGATCCATTTCACCTTACAACATCAACACCTAAAACATAATATTAATTAGATCCCAAGCACTTCAAGGGGACAAAGATTGTTTAGCACCAATACATTCAATCAAAGGTTTTTAACTGCATACAATAAGATTTGAGCTATTTCAGAATATGGTAGAAAAAAAAACATAGTAATTACCTGTTGGAGAGCGTCCGGGGTTGAAATATCTAATATGACAACATAAATAACGACTTGCCAATATATGATTAATGATTATTATTATTTTAAACACATCTCTAATATAAAAAAAGAGTAATTGGGTCGGGTATCACCTAATCTTAGGCCCGACCCAAACCCACAATTTTTTTTTTTAAACTAATATATCCCGGGAGCGTCCCGGGTTGAGAAATCTAATTTGAAATATCAATTTTACACCTGAAATAGACTGATGCGTTTTACAGTTACATGCAGGAAAGCTTTGGGTAGCACTTAACCTAAAACAATTAACAATGTATCTTCAGTGTTAGTGCATAACCTTAAACAATGTATAACTCTAATATTAAAACCTAACCTAAAACAATGTACAACTCCAATGCTAACACACGTTGTAAATAAACATCATATTTACTGGTTTGAACATAACTAATGACTTGCCTATACATGATTAATGAATAACCTGAACACTTTGTGTTTTTTTCCTGTAGGAACAAAACCACACAAAAAAATAGTCGTTTTTTTCTCTGTTTTTTATATAGCACTATGGTACCCGTTGGAAAGATAATAAAACGCTCGTTAATTTGGTGTAATTTTTTTCTATAAAAAATCTCGTATATAAAAGATATTAACGTTTAAAAGTTATGGGAGAAAACATTAGAAATAAAAATCTAATTTTGTTTTTAAATTTTAAATTATTATTTTCCTAAAATAAAACCATAGCCACATTGGATGACACATGGCACACTCAATGAAGAGAATACCCTCTTTGAGTGCCATGTCATTAAAATGGCTTTGGTTTATTATAGGTATAGATTAAATTGAGTTATTTTAGGAAAAAAGAATTTAAAAATAAATTTAAAATTTTCTCTCATATTTCCTCCCATAATTTTTAAACGTTTATACCTTTTATATACGAGATTTTTTAAAGAAAAAAATTACACCAAATTAACGATCGTTTTATTATTTTTCCAACGAGTACCATAGTGCTATATAAAAAACGGAGAAAAAATCGACTATTCAGGAAAAAAAACACACAAAGTGTTCATGTTATCACGTAAAATTAGATTTTGTGGCGAATATGAGTTGAAGGGGTAGGGACCCAAATTTACTTGGGCCCCTACCCAAAGCCAAAGCCCAAACACGGGAGCAGGCCCACAAGGCCCAAGTGATTACAACGTCAACCATGGGCAGGGTAAGCCCATCACCTGCGGGTCCTGCCATATCAACCCGGATGCGGGTTGCAACCACTAAACGCGGATGTTGGACCAACATCCGCCAGGGTTTGAGTACAAAACCAAAGCAAACACGTGGCGATAACCCATATGATCGTACAACATGGTACGAGCCAACCAGAGTCCAACGACGTGTGGCAAGGAGCATGCGGCACGATCGGCTAACAGGGGAATCACACGTGTCCGAGACCAGACCCGCAGGAGACAAACAGTACAGTCTCCGTACATATCGACCAATAAGAATGCACGGGACCACCTCAGCAGGGATCTCCACTAACGAAGGCCAGCAGAGGGGACAGTAGTACACTCAATGGCCAATCGTATGAGCCCAGGCCTGCGACCAATCACACGACGACACGTCACAAGAAAAGGTACGAACATTCTCTATGATTTCACACTCGTCGTATGATATCTTTTGTTGGGCCTAATTGTGGGCCGGTGTGGAGGCAAACCCTTAACTGGGCCTCAGCCCATTGGGTAAGTTAAGGGTGAATGTCGAGGCCCGTGTGGAACCTATTTAAGGAGCACTTCGTCTCCTCAAATAGGCCATTCAGAAATCCCTGAAGAACACACTAAGGCTAACCACGTTTTTGTGTCTGCTAAGTAGAATCCTTTGGATTCGAGGCGGTCGCCCCACACCGGATATTGTGTTTCTCAGGTACTCATCGTCAGAGAGCCAGCTATCTTAGTGAAGGATCTTCTTGCAGAGACAACTAGTTCATACCCACTAGAGGTGAGAACTTTTGTTTCTTCAGGCGGATTCAGATTTCTCCTTCTCCAACTCAAGGTCCTTGGCTTCTAACACAGCTTTAAGGCGATCAAGCTCACTTTCTAAACCCCGGGCGCGGTCACGCTCCTTGGCGATAATTTGGTTTGTAGCTTCACAAGACGTCTTCCATTCCTGGAAAGATTTGGCATGACGCTCCTCAGCGGACTTAGCCTGCGCCAAAGCATCAGATAAAGCTTTAGACTGGGCCACGCAATCCTTGTTATGCTTTTCAAGCACATTCTTAAAGGCCGCCTTGCGCGCCGCCAATTCCTGCTCGGCCTGAAGCAATTCCTGGTACCCGCGCCGCACCTCACTTAGCGTAGCCGCAACCATCTCCAGCCCAGCGGCGCCGTCTTGGAGAAGCGCCAGACGGTCCCGTTTAGCAGCATATGCTCGCTCGGCGGGAGGAATAGAACCCGATAACCATTCTTCACAGGTCTCTATTTGGAAAAAGCGGCCATCCTCACGAACAGACCAGTCAGGCCTGTATATTGGCCCAGTAGCAACATCCAGCCTAAGACCGCTGGACGCTATCCCTGTGGTATCAGCTTTTTTGGGATTACTGCCGCTAGCGGGCATGTTCTATTTCACGGACCCTCCACCATCGCTTGCACCCGCTGACCCGCCACCAGATGATAAATCAACATATCCCGTACTCTCAAAGGCACCACTTGAAAAACCAGGATCATGCGGTTGCTCCATGCCGCTCGGAGACTTAGCTTGCAATCCTGTACCCACATCCTCACCAACCTGAACACCCTTCCCTTTCTCCTTCTCCTTTCGTCTTGTTTCAGCCACACGAGCTACCTCAGACTGCTTCTCTGCGGTGGACCGGTCACCTCCTTGTGGCGAAGGTTGTGGACGCACTTCAGTCTCGTGCGGTCGTTCGCAATCCCCACCCGTTGTCGGGGCACCGGGCGGGGTAGGCCCAGTAGATCGTCCACTAGTTACTTCGGACAACTTCGGCCCGCCAGGGAAAAGCAAGGATGCACCTACAAGAACACAGAACATGAGGAAAGGAATACAAGGGAACATGAACAGAATGCTAAACAGGGCTATACCTGGGTGAACTTCCTTCACAATTTTCGAGGCCAAACGAGGCCGCTTGTGGGACACAGCCAACTTAACCTTCAAGTTGGACGCTGAAGCATCCCCTTCGGGCATCTTTCGCTTGCCCGCATCCATCATGCTCACCACATCCCGCAGCCTCTTCCCAGCACCATGACCACCGCTCCCCAACCCCCCACCGGGACGACTAGATACAGGTGGCGTGGTGAACACTTCCACATAATCCCCTTTGTCCTTGGCACCGCCAGATGTGGGCGGCTGTCGAGAAGAACTGCCGCCACGACTGATACATGCACGAGCCCGACCGTGGTGAGATAACGAGTACGAATCATCCTCAGACTCATCATCGGATATAAACATAAGATTAACCCCTCCCGCAGAGACTGCATTTTAAGGGCGGGGATTAATGGGAACATCACCTGGAATCAGGGTATGTCCGGGAAAATCCTTCACGTTGACGGCCACAAAGTTTTTGAGCGTCTGCTCCACCAAAGGTTCTTCATCCGCTCGAAGCGGCTCCCATCTGAACTCCCCATCCACTCCAGCCACAATTGAGTAGAAACAGCTTGTTTCTGCAAAAACAACATCAAAGTCAAACGCACGGTCGAAACTAAGTTAATGCGACAGAACGAACAACGTAAGCCGGACGTACCTTTACCATCCACATAAAAGTGCGGGTTCTGGTCAGCTCTCCCGCCCACACGGCTGACACCCGCCATCAGCAACGCCTTCGGCCTCACGTTCGCCATCTCAATGGAAGTCACCTGCTGTGTAATCCTCTCATACCAATCGAAATCGGAGTAATTGACAACTGGGAAATCTTTCAATTTCGACTTAGCGGAAACCGCCAGCCACTGCAAAGACACCGGCACAACCCCCTGCCGGATAAAGAAGAATTTCGTTTTCCAGTCGTGCATACTACGAGGCGGTTCATTTCCAACAGGCCTAATCCTACTCCGCTGCGTAAAGGAAAACCATTGCGGGCCCCCACGGGTGAGCCGGTAGAAGACATTGAACATCTCAAAGGTCGGTTCAACACCCTGAGAACGACACACGAACTCAAAATGCACCATTCGGGTCATGCCCAAGGGAGTCACCTGAGTCAAATACACTCCATACCGGAGGAGCAGGTCGCAGACGAACCGTGTCGCCGGTAGCCGAAAGCCGGCCAATTGAAAGTGCGCATCATACAATGCCATCATACCAGGCCCCGCATGGAGGACAGTTTCTCCGTCAGCCGGAAACGTTGGCTCCCAACTCGCCGGAATCTCATATAATTCTAAAAATTGCTCGAACGAATCCCTTTTCCACTTGATCGGAGCGTCAGCCATACAAACGGCTTCTTTTTTGCCCCTAGCATCAGTATAAGCCATTTCGATTAAACGGAAAACTCGGATAAACTTCTGGACTAAAAACCGGCAGACGGTTACCACGAAAGAAAGAAGTGAAAAAATTTTAAGTGAACAGGAAGCAAGAAAATGCACAAATGAGGAAATGAATGGCTATATATACTGCCCACATTAATTACAGTGGGCCACACTGACACACCCAGGCTCATCGTCAACGTGACACGTGGCCCACTACAGCGAAAAATCCTGCCACGCGCAGCGCGTCGCCCACGCGCACCTGACACGAGTACTCCAAAAGTCGTTTCCCCATAACTGACTTGACGGCAAAACAGACGCGGCAGACAAAGAATCAGTCACTTCAACTGTCAGACCAAAACGCAATGATGACAACCTTCTGAATTTCCCCCAAGGGCAAGCTCGTCCATAATCCCAAACATAACAGTCGCAGCGGGATGACGACCCGCTTGACGGAACACGTAAAAACCCGCCAGAACATATAATCCGCAAAAAGTTAAAAATCCGCCGCAAACACCCCAACTATTCTCTCCCAATCAGTCCATCACCGCTCACGCTTTTGCTACGCACAACCAAGAGCGCCACTGGACTAGGGGGACTTGAAGAGGTAGGGACCCAAATTTACTTGGGCCCCTACCCAAAGCCAAAGCCCAAACACGGGAGCAGGCCCACAAGGCCCAAGTGATTACAACGTCAACCATGGGCAGGGTAAGCCCATCACCTGCGGGTCCTGCCATATCAACCCGGATGCGGGTTGCAACCACTAAACGCGGATGTTGGACCAACATCCGCCAGGGTTTGAGTACAAAACCAAAGCAAACACGTGGCGATAACCCATATGATCGTACAACATGGTACGAGCCAACCAGAGTCCAACGACGTGTGGCAAGGAGCATGCGGCACGATCGGCTAACAGGGGAATCACACGTGTCCGAGACCAGACCCGCAGGAGACAAACAGTACAGTCTCCGTACATATCGACCAATAAGAATGCACGGGACCACCTCAGCAGGGATCTCCACTAACGAAGGCCAGCAGAGGGGACAGTAGTACACTCAATGGCCAATCGTATGAGCCCAGGCCTGCGACCAATCACACGACGACACGTCACAAGAAAAGGTACGAACATTCTCTATGATTTCACACTCGTCGTATGATATCTTTTGTTGGGCCTAATTGTGGGCCGGTGTGGAGGCAAACCCTTAACTGGGCCTCAGCCCATTGGGTAAGTTAAGGGTGAATGTCGAGGCCCGTGTGGAACCTATTTAAGGAGCACTTCGTCTCCTCAAATAGGCCATTCAGAAATCCCTGAAGAACACACTAAGGCTAACCACGTTTTTGTGTCTGCTAAGTAGAATCCTTTGGATTCGAGGCGGTCGCCCCACACCGGATATTGTGTTTCTCAGGTACTCATCGTCAGAGAGCCAGCTATCTTAGTGAAGGATCTTCTTGCAGAGACAACTAGTTTATACCCACTAGAGGTGAGAACTTTTGTTTCTTCATGAGTTATTACTGATTAGAATGCTATGAACATGCAATGATTGAGAGATTTTGTGGTTAGTTAACTTGAGCTATTTGCAATAGGTTATCACGTAAAATTAGATTTCTCAACCCCGGGACCCTCCCAGGGTAATCAGCTAGTTTACTATATATTATAATTTAAATCTTCATATATTACAATAACTTTTTACCACCTTCTTTATGATTAAGTTAAGTTCAATTGCTAAAAATATATTTATAAATGTAATAATAACTTGTACCTAAGGCATTTATTTCTTGCACATTTCAATCCATAAGTTCATATTGAGCAGGTTGTCACGGAATTTTTGATATTTTCAAAATATAATAGTTTAAAAATTATAATATGATTAAATAAAAGAATTATAATTTTGTAGGAGAGGGGTGAAAAACTCACTAAAATGTAAAAGGGTTTGAAAGACTATTTTACCCCCATTTTAGAGTTGTACATTGTGCATTAATGAAAAAAACAATTCTTAACTTTTAGATATGTTAAACTATCTTTATCTGATAGATTATAATTATAATATTGTATAGATAAACATGCCTATGTTCTTTAATTCTATCCAAATTATGTTGATCTGTAATCCAAATTTCACTACATTTTAGTTTTAATTTAATGTCTATTCAATCTTTATAATATTTTCTCCTAAAATAACGCGTTAGCTACTTTATGTAAGCATTAATGAAATGTACCTTATAACAAAATTAGTTATTATTTTTTTTTTAAAGTTTTAGCTAAAGGATTTCATTATAGGTGAAATTTGGACTTTTTTCATTTAATTAATAATTATTTGTTTCTTTTAGATTCTTTCAGTTAAAGATGCAATGCAATAATCACTTGTACATAACACATTTCTTTCTTGTACATTTCAATCTACACGTCAATATTGACTAAGACAAACATCGAAACGTCGACAAAAATGAGCAGGTCGTCATGGTATTTTCAAATGTTTTTAAAACATAATAGTTTAAAAGTTATGATATGATTAAATAAAAGAATTATAATTTGTAGGGAGGGTAAAAAGTGTAACTACCAACTAAAAATGAAGAAATTAAAGTAACTAAAATGAAGTATTAAATTGTAAAAATGTTTGAATGACTATTTTACCCCTATTTTAAGGTTATTAATGAAAATAATGTTCTTAACTTTTGAATATCTTAAACTATACCTACCTCATGCATTATAATATCTTACAAATTCTCTCTCAAAATCAGAGTTGGTCCTAGGGATTCAAGTGCCCCGACCGAGCCGAAAAAAAGCCCTTAAGCCCTAACAAATTACTTAAAAGAAATAATATTTTTTTTTGAGCAGCGACTAACATTGTAGCAACAAACATAGAAAAAAATATAGTATTAGAACGGCATACCGTAATAGCTAACTGATGATTTGTAAAACACTCGTAGCATTTTTTAAATGACGATTAACATTATAGCATAATTTTTTTATTAATTTTTATGGTTACATTATTATGTAAACTAGTGGGTTTCCATATCGCGCGCTGCGCGATTGTTTCAAAATCTGTTGTATGGGTTTGTGTCGAGAAGATTTAAGACATAGTTAAGCAATAGGTTCTTGGGTTGCGTAATTAAGTATTTACAAACCTAACTTACAATCACAACATTGTTACGACAATGTGTGTCGTTAAGTGTTACAAAACATGTCGATTTAGATCAAACAAATATTTGCGTCCGTGACTTTTCTGCCCAATTGTTCAGTTTCCTAGAGCAAGCCTTTTGTCAGCAATCCTTGCATCTCCTGAGATTGTTTAAACGTGTTTGAATTATGTGTTTGGGTAGTATGGATTAAGAAAGCGGCGCAGAGTCGCCTAAATCATGAATCGCCCAAATTATGAATCTAAACAATAAACCATCTAAACAGTAAAACGCCTAAACAATAAAGCACAACTATTTTAAAATAAAAAAAATTCCCTTTTTTAAACAAAAAAAATTTGTGGAAAATATGGGACTTAAAGGGATTTGAACCGGACCATCACAATAGACACAACAACTGCCTAGGTGCCTAACCAACTGCACCACGAGATCATTTCTTACCATTATCAAACCAATTACTATATAACACGTGATCGTTTCTTACCATTATCAAACCAATTACTATATAACACATTACACAAAGGAATGCTGCACTATTCATGATCATCTTCATTTTTTTCTTTTTTTAAAATTTAATTCATTGGATACTTTTATAATCAACGTCTCCCCGCAACGCGCATACAATAAATCGCCTAAACAGTTAAAGGGCTAAAGAATAAATCGCCTAAACAATAAAACCTCTAAACATATAATATGCAAGAACAGCGCAGAAATCAAAGTCAACAGATAAAAGGTGCTGAAAAGCCATCAGTGTGGGGACTTCTTGGTGTTTGTTTTATACTCTTGCCATATACTCTTGGAAAGGTCGTTTGATATATCTTATCATTTTAATTTATCTAATTTAAGTTGAATTATAAAAGGCAATTAAACTTTTACTTTTATTTTCTGCAGCTAGTGTTATGCTATGGATGCTGGTACTGGAGGTACAAGATAAAAAAAACTTCGTATTCCTGGGAAGACGCATCTTATTACGGTAAACCACACAAAGTTGGTCGCACAAACTTTCGATTTGGTTAACGGAATGGAAACACGTACCTTCGAAAAGCATAATTTCCAAGTTTGTTGCAGGTATCCACAACAAAAAAAAAAAAAGATCAATTTCAAGTTCACAAAAATAACGACTTACAGAACATTTTGTATGTTAATTATATGCATATCATCACTAATTGAAAAGCTAAAGCATAAATAGTTCCAATTTAAAGCCATATAACATACAATCTTAATCACATCACATAATTAAAACATATAAAGATAGACTACGAGTAACTTATTAATCGAAACTTCGCTTGAGACGACCCAGCATTTGGCAAGTGACTCATCCTAATCCAATTTGGTAACTCCTACAAATATCCGAATTCATCATAAATATTTCTCCACAAAACAGTTAAAACTTTTTTGTCCACATCTAGTCAACTTATAAACTTGTTACTAAATGTATAACAACATAACATACTAATCACAAATACAAACAGACCGTAACAAATTATTAGCAAGTAATGTAATAAGTTATTAGGATGTTACTAAACAAACGCTCACCTGAACCGACCGGTCTTCCATGACTGACTTTGCTTACCATGCCCACGAATGCTCGAAATATTAAGAAAAGCATCTTCTGTAAAAGTGGCATTATTAAGTGCCAACCTCACTTCTCTTGCCTGCAATGCAACTCCACCTGCACAAATAAAGAAAGAGCTATCTCTGGTTTATCTATAAAACCTATTATTAAAGGGCCTCATAGATTGAAATAAGAGCTACTTCTAGGTATATAGATAAAACCTATTATTTACATATTATACCTTCCAAGGAAATGACGAATCAAGGCTCCTGGATGTAAAAGCTTTAAAGATTTGAACTCTGAATCTGAAACAAAATATATTTATGATCAATTGTTAAAAGTAATGCACACTAAGAAACATGTAGACATGAAAAGTAAGTAAATAAACCCTGAGGAAACAAAACAGAACAAAAGAAAATACAAAATATTGTAAAAACTAATTCACTGAGTTGCAGCAGCGGCAATTAAATTACCATTGTGACAGTATTCCCAGCCGCCTCATTGGTACTCAAAAATTTAGAAATCGTCTCCAAAAATGAGTTAGCAACTACTTCATCATATGAAGAACATAGGTGTAGAAAAATGAATGAAGAATCAAAATCTCAAAGCCATATCTTTTAATGTCTGCTTTGATGAAGAGAGAATGATCGGTGTCGAAGAAGGAACTGACGACAAAAGTGAGAAAAATGACAGAATAAAAGGGGAAGCGGTGAAGGTATGGGGGAGGGCACCACGTGCCAGCTCGAACGAAAACGTGGCAATAAGAGAATAAAGGGAAGCCGTGGAGAATGGAGAACCATAGATGAAGAAATGGATGGACAAGATGAGAGCAATTACTATTCACAAGCCCAATAAAACGCCTAAACACTAAAAACCCTAAATAGTAAAATGCCTCAATTATGAATCGCCCAAACTATGAATTGGATAACAATAAATCGTCTAAACAGTAAAGCGCTTAAACAATAAATCACCTACACTATGAACATCTGATCATCATAAGCAGGGAGCATTGTAAAGTATTGACACGGAAGAGGCACCTTGGAAAGAAGTAACGTAAGGTCTCTGATATCTCTTTATACACACACTCATCATAAAAGTTACGCTGATGACGGGGGAATCAGTCTTTATTCATGAGGTGGAAAAGATTCTCATATCCTAAAAAAATGGAAGTAAAAGAGCACACCTTGTCTCATGGGAATTAAAGCGTGGCTAACACATTCAGAGTGGATCTTCAAAAGCAATAAATAAGTTCAATGGTAATAAAAAAGACACATCAGTGGTTAACTTAAATAAAACAGAGCATTGGAACATCTGAAGACAAATATCAATATTATAGTTCAATAAAACTAAACATTGCCATATGCCATAAAAACCAACCAAAAAAACTGATGACTCAAGTGAAAGAAAATAAACTTGAATACCATCTTTACTAAAACAATATAGCTAAAAAAACCCACATAAACTTTTTTAGTTATATAAATTCATATAATATGTTGTTCTACCTTCAGAACATGAACAAACTTTAAAAATTCGGCATAACAGGCAATCAAGGGCTTCGAGTTACTCCAAGATATCCTCATTTGTGACCTGCAATTTAACGCAAACGGAACCACATAAGACAACACGAATAAGAGATCGTTGATGAGTTCATGATTAAGTAAAACTGACTTATGAATCACCAGCAACGCAGAGCAATTGTTGTCATTAGAAAAGCTCAATTGGTTGAACTTGTGTCTTAAAACATGTTTATAGCATAACAAATAGTTTGATTAAAAACAAAGAGGCTTACATCTTGTTTGCTTCAGCTTCGTGAGCCCTAAAATCATCTAGTTTGCTTCTTTCTCTTCATGTCGCCAACCACACACAAATAAAGCAACTAATAAATAATAAAGAGGCATACATCTCATAAAAGTTAGCCTGCTAGAATTTGTCATTCTAGCCCTCTAGGGCTACAATCCCAAAATCATCAAATTTTCCACACCTATAAACAGATGAAGCAAAAAATCAATTATTCAAGAAACAACTCACAAAGAATGACGAACGAACGGTTGGCATTTTCTTCAAAGAAATTATGAAGTGGTGGTGGACCTGGATGGAAACAGGAGTGAGTGAGTGATTGAGACATTGTAAATGTAAAGAAGACGCGTGGACCAATAAAAAATATGAAGAAGGTGGAGCAGAGATCGTGTTCATGGAATCGGTGGGTGTTGGTGGTGACAGAGGGATGATATGGGCGGGTTTTGTTGAATAAGAAGAGTGTATGTATGGTGATCTGCTTTGAAGGAAGAACGGACACGTAGAAGACGTCAAGAAACGTGGCAAACACACAACATGACTCAGCTTAGCGGACAAGTGCTATCCAGCTGGCAACCCTTTTTGTTAAGTGAAAAAAAAAAGCACAGAAAAGATTCGAACCCGGATACTTTTGGCTTCATAACAGAGCCACCAAACCATCCGGATAACAGCTACTTTTGAAATTAGATCCAAAACAGTAGGGGTGTTCATCGAATCGAATAACGAATTTTCGAATTATTCGAATCGAATTTCTCGAATTTTTAATATTTTTACCTGAATTCGTATTCGATTCGTATTCGCTTAAAATTCAATTTATTCGATTCGTATTCGATTCGAATAAGAAACTCGAATTCGAATCGAATTCGAATAAATTTGATTTAGTTCAAATTCACTATAAATAATCAATTGTTTTACTTTTAGTTTTAAAACTAATACAAACTCATTATTTTTAACATATAAAATACAAATCTACAAAATTAATAAACAACAACGTGTCAAATACGACAATTGTAAAAATAGTAGAGAGTATAGTTTGTTAGAGTTTTGTGATGTATAAGGTAAATATGTAAAATATGGTTATGGTAAAAGTTGTAGACACTATGGGTTTTTAGAGTTTGACTAAAATTTAGAAGTTCTTTTTTTGAATGTGTATATAATAATGTGTATGTGTGTATATATATTTAAAAAATATACATGTACAGTTTTTATTCGAATTTCGAATCGAATCGAATTTAAAATCATAAATTCGTATTCGATTCGTATTCGATTTACTTGACTCGAATTCAAATTCTTAATAAACGAATCGAATTCCTGGTAATCGAATCGAACTAAGTCGAATTTCGAATTTTTCGAATCCGAATCGAATTCTGAACACCCCTACAAAACAGAAACCTAAATACACAAAAGATAGGCAAAAGTGCAATAAAATAAAAACCAACAGCCTGATGCCAAGTGACAGCAAACACTATTCATGGAGTTCAAAAATAAACATATAGGGTAATTTGATGATTGGATATTTGGATTAACAACTATAGATCGATTCGTGTCCAATATAAGTTATAAAGTTTTAGATAATCATAAATTACCCAATACGTTTGCCTAATAAATTTTTCGTTTTCATATTTTTACGAGTGGCGGATCCATAGTTTTTGGTGAATAGGTGCAAAAAAAAAAAAAAAAGCTCGTCTCAAATCAAGTCGGGTTAAAGTGGGTCGGCTAAAAACAAGTGTGGTCAAAATGGTTTAGCTAAAACCAAGTTGGGTCAAAATGGGTTGGGCTTAATTAATTTGTTACGATTCATCTTCTTCAAAGAATTTCATGACTTCTCCATTAAAGATTCATTCAATCTTTCATGTTTTATTCATACCATTTTTTTTTATATCTCAAATTGAAGATTTCACGAGTGCCTCACATATAATTACGAAATTTCAAAGGTGTCGTGTTTTAGAAAAAAAAAATAAATCTTCTATTTCTTGAATTCCAGGCCCCTAGAGAACATATGGATCCACACATATAAGAAAAATTTGGCCCCTTAAAATACTGTGCCTCGGCCTGGTCAAAATCAAAATAGGAGATTGTGTTGTATATGTTATACATTGTTAATTGAGTGTGAATAATAAATCAAGAAATTATAATTGTAGATGGACTTAAAAGAAAAAAAGTTTGAGTATAACTTTTAAAATAAAATCCCAATCAGGCTCCTACGTAAGGAAAACAAAATTTGAATCCTTAAAATAGCATAAAAGAAGTTACCTAAAAGGACAATAATGATATGATAATAATAATAATGGTGGAAACAAATTGAATTGAATTGAATAATAAAGAAAGGCTCAGTCTATTCCCACCCCCACCTTCTATTCCCACCCCCTCAAAGCGTCTCGCTTAGGCCTAAGCGAGGCGCTTTGAATTGAATCAGAGGAGGTCAGTACGAGGGGGCAGAAAAAGCTGATTTTTAATTCGAAGCGCCTCGCTTAGGCTTAAGCGAGGCTCTTCGGATCAATTTTTTTTTTAATCTTTTGAGTTAGTTTTTTGTTTTTTTTTAATATAATTATTATAAAAAATGTTCTTTTGACAAACGTCTGGCTAACCTGAATTTCCTTTGGATCAAAATGATAAACTTTTTCCTGCCACCCTCGTATGGTTTGGCTAACCTGTCCAGTTATCAATCTCACTGTCCAACAACTGAATTTTACTTGCTTGCATGAAAAGTAATGATCTGAATTTTATTTGCTTGCATGAAAAGTAATGATCAGGAACATTCCAAATAAACGTTCAATTTCAGCTTTTGTTTAACTCATGATATATCCACCAAATCATTTCTTCAAGTTCATTTCACCAAAAAACGCATAACTGTAATGATCAGAAACATTCCAAATAACTGTTCAATTTCAGCTTTTGTTTAACTATTGTAGCAACTTCCATAGAGAAGTTATCAATCTCACTGAGATGATATCTTCTCTTTAGGTTTTGGAATTAATGAGACAACTTTTCAGTTGTTATCCGAGAGATAGCGGTCAACGATGAAGACAACCTGAAAACAACCGGATACCATGGATCAGAGAGATTCAAGCTAATTAAACTCATATCTCAAGTCGGTGCAAGTTATGTTGTAGCTCATATGTTATTATCTCTTCTCTTATTCTCTCTTTCTCAAGTTCTCGATGGATTATTTGCTCTCATATCATGGATCAGAGAGATTTAACCTAATTAAACTCATATCTCACTGTAATTATCAAGAATATTCCAAATAACTGTATAATTTAAGCTTTTGTTTAACTAGCAACAATCCAAATAACTGTAATGATCGCTACGGTTAGTGGATACCATGGATCAGAGAGATTCAATCTAATCAAACTCCGGGCAACCCTTGTTTGATTATACTCGTGTACAACCTTTATCTCTTTATGTATGAATAGTGACCCTTTGACAATGATCAGAAACATTCCAAATAACTGTAATGATCGCTACTGTTGATTGGTATATAGAGAGCAAACCGACGATCATTCAAAATTTAAAGTTACCGCTAACCTCTGCGCCATCATCGTTGACAACTTTTCAGTTGTTATCCGAGAGATAGCGGTCAACGATGAAGACAACCTGAAAACAACCGGACACCATGGATCAGAGAGATTCAAGCTAATTAAACTCATATCTCAAGGTGGACTTAAGCACCTGAACGGGAAGTTGAAATTTTGAATGATGTTCGTTGACTGCACCGAACACACTACAATTATTCACTATTTTATACATACAACACAACTTCATCGTTGAACGTACTGTCTTCTTTGATCTTGATCTTCACACTTGCTTTTGACAAATCCATTGTTGTTTCCATAGACATTCAAGCAAACAAACAAACAAAAAGATGTTCGATCGGTCTTTGACAATCCCTTAACTAGTACTACCTGAATTCAAAAGGAGGCAAATCGTATGAAATGGTGAATACATCTTCTTTGACAGAATTGGGATGATTTGCATGGAGGGTTATGTGCATCACGTATTTTCATTCTTTCCTTGATCTGCAATATTTGAAAATTATCATTTCTTGACATGCTTGGTAACACCTTGATCTGCAATATTTGAAAATTATCATTTCTTGACATGCTTGGTAACACCTTGATCTGTAATATCTGAAAATTATCATTTCTTGAAAAGTAATTAAAAACACTTAAAAATGAATTAAAAACAATTGTTGCGAGTTAGGTTTAGTCGGAGGACCACGTACAATGATTCATCAAAGTTGTACAAAGCTGGATGTTTTTACTGGAAAACCAAAACGAGCAATTAACGAAGCGAAACTGAGAGATATAATTTTCTTGGCTTGGAAACAACTTAAAAGAACCAAAAATGAATTAAAATTATTTTTTGGTGATTAACAGATAATTTTAAGGAATTAAAAGAAATTCAAATTTTTTTTAAAAAAGGCCAAAGCACCTCGCTTTGGTCAAAGCGAGGTGCTTTAGTGGTTTGATTAGACCACAGGCGCCTCGCTTTGACCAAAGCGAGGTGCTTTGGCCTTTTTTTTAAAAAAAAATTGATTTTCTTTTAATTTTTTAAAATTATCTGTTAATCACCAAAAAATAATTTTAATTCATTTTTGGTTCTTTTAAGTTGTTTCCTAGCCAAGAAAATTATAACTCTCCGTTTCGCTTCGTTAATTGCTCGTTTTGGTTTTCCAGTAAAAACATCCAGCTTTGTACAACTTTGATGAATCATTGTACGTGGTCCTCCGACTAAACCTAACTCGCAACAATTGTTTTTAATTCATTTTAAGTGTTTTTAATTACTTTTGAGAAATGATAATTTTCAGATATTACAGATCAAGGTGTTACCAAGCATGTCAAGAAATGATAATTTTCAAATATTGCAGATCAAACATTTAAAGATATATTAACAAACATTTAAAAATAACTTTTCATGCAAAGCAGGTAAAAATTCAGTTGTTTTACTAATTTGATAGTCTTGATACTTTTAACAATCGGATTGTTTTTCGAGAGAAAGGAACTAAGTTGCAAATACGATAATAATCAAACTCATATCTAAAGCCGGTGTAATTACTTTCAAGTTTTTTAGAATCATTAAAGACACCACATCATTGTACAAACCGACGATCATTCAAAATTTAAAGTTACCGCTAACCTCTGTGCCATCATCGACTACAGCAAACCGACGATCTTCCTCCACGGCACTCCTAATGGGCCTCTCTTTATTTCATGGTACGATTTGTGTTTTTGTTGCTTTATAAATAATAAGTTTTGTGTTTATCAAACCCTAACGTCTGAGCAATGATTTATTAAATCGTTTTACTAATTTCCGATTCTTGATACTTTCATAAATCGTTTTACTAATTTCCGATTCTTGATAATAACAAATGATTATAATAATAAAACAAAGGAACTAAATTACAAATATAATAAAATAATAATAATAATGTAATATAGTCATTGTTAATGCTCAAAAAAGTCAACCTTTGTTGACTCATAGAAGTCTTGAAGACGAAATGAATTTTACAAGATACTTGAAACAAGGTATGGATATGAAGAATAAATATTTGACTATACGTGGTTGATGATGTCAAGTTTAAGTCGTTGATTCATTTAGAAATCGAAAACGCCTATCGTTGTAGCTCATATGTTATTATCTCTTCTCTTATTCTCTGTTTCTCTAGTTCTCGATGGATTATTGCTCTCATATCGACTCTCACAATTATTCACAATTTTATACATACAACACACCTTCATCGTTGACTGTAATGATCAGGAACATTCCAAATAACTGTATAATTTCGTACAAGATTCCTATGCAAGCAAGTCAAATTCAGTTGTTAGACCAACTTGAGATATGAGTTTGATTAGCTTGAATCTCTTTGATCCATGGTATCCAGTCTTCTTGATCTTGATCTTCACACTTGCTTTTGACAAACGTCTGGCTAACCTGAAGTTCCTTTGCAACCAGGTTGTTATCCGAGAGATAGCGGTCAACGATGAAGACAACCTGAAAACAACCGGATACCATGGATCAGAGAGATCCAAGCTAATTAAACTCATATCTCAAGCCGGTGCAAGTTATGTTGTAGCATCTTTGATCATCTTCTTTGTATCTCAAACCGATTGTTAAAAGTATCAAGACTATGAAATTAGTAAAACAACTGATTTGGACTTGCAATATTTGGACTTGACAGATATCTCTCTGAGATGATAGCTTCTCTTCAGATTCTGAAAGTGGATACCATGGATCAGAGAGATTCAAGCTAATTAAACTCATAGGTAAGAACATTGTGGATGAGGATTGTTTATCTTCCCATTGATTTCAAGTATGTTGCCAAATAACTGTTCAATTTCAGTTTTTGTTTAACTATTTTAGCAACTTCCATAGAGAAGTTATCAATCTCACTTCTCACTGTCCATGTTTACCTTCAACGTCCAACGGTAATGAGTAACCTAGTAACCTCTACAATGATGTGATTTGTTTTTAAATAAGGAGGTATATGTACAATGAACTTTTTACGCTAAATAAAACCGATTAATGGCAGGTTTGCCAGAGGGTCACTATTCATACACACAACTTTTTGCTCTAGTGGTGTGCTCTACCTTTTTGACAAACACCTGGCTAACCTGTCCAGTTATCAATCTCATTGGCAATCATCCGCTGCATGCTTTTCGCAGCCTTCACTGAAAAGAACCCTAGTAGTGGTTTTCATCTCTTTACCTGTAAACTCATATCTCAAGTCGGTGCAAGTTATGTTGAAGCTCATATGTTATTATCTCTTCTCTTATGCTCTCATATCATGGATCAGAGAGATTTAAGCTAATTAAACTCATATCTCAAGTTGGTCTAACAACTGAATTTGACTTGCTTGCATAGGAATCTTGTACAAAATCATTCTCACATGAATATCCTTTGATGAATGTATTAGGGGTTGGAAACTCTGAAGACCAATGACCCTCTAGCAAACCTCCGTTAAGGTCTTCAGAGTTTCCATGGGAAGGTAAACATATATAACATTCTCTTCTTCTTCCCTTACAAATCACTTTGCCATTAATACAAATCACATTTTGCATGACATTACATTCTGCATGTGTCATTTCATAACTTGCACCGGCTTGAGATATGAGTTTAATTAGCTTAAATCTCTCTGATCCATTGTATCCACTTTCAACTAAATCTTTCTCTGATCGCTACTGTTGATTGGTATATAGAGAGCAAACCGACGATCATTCAAAATTTAAAGTTACCGCTAACCTCTGCGCCATCATCGTTGACAGATATCTCTCTGAGATGATAGCTTCTCTTCAGATTCTGATTGCACCGGTGGAATTGGAATTGGAATTAATGAGACAACTTTTCAGTTGTTATCCGAGAGATAGTGGTCAACGATGAAGACAACCTGAAAGTGGATACCATGGATCAGAGAGATTCAAGCTAATTAAACTCATATCTCAAGCCGATTGTTAAAAATATCAAGACTATGAAATTAGTAAAACAACTGAATTTTACTTGCTTGCATGAAAAGTTCAATTTCAGTTCAAACTTTTCAAACACCTGCAACATCTCAAGAGTCGAGGTCCTCTGAAAAAGACATCGTACAATGATTTGGACTTGCAATTTTTGGACTTGACAGATATCTCTCTGAGATGATAGCTTCTCTTCAGATTCTGAAAGTGGATACCATGGATCAGAGAGATTCAAATAATTGTTCAATTTCAGCTTTTGTTTAACTATTTTAGCAACTTCCATAGAGAAGTGATTTGTTTTAGATAAGGAGGTATATGTACAATGAACTTTTTACGCTAAATAAAACCGATTAATGTTATCTTTCATACAATTTAAGTGTAAAACTGATAGTTAACTAACATAATGATGAAGAAGTTAAATCATCAAAGCCCTTTAAAATACCTTGATGATCAGATGTTCAACTACTTTGATCAAGATGACATACACCTAATTTACACATATCCTTTGATGATGTCAAGTTTAAGTCATTGACAATGTTGAGGGTTATTACTTTGTTTTTTAATTTTTTTTTAACTTTTTATAATTATTAAATTAAAAAAAAAACAACTCAAAACATCAAAAAACTACCAAAATAAATTACCCCCTCCAAGCGCCTCGCTTAGGCCTAAGCGAGACGCTTGGAGGGGGTTTAAATAGAAGATGAGGGGTTTAAATATCACCACCCTAATGAAAATGGTTTAAGAGCATTCACATCCCCTCCACCATTTTATACTCTATAATATAACAAAAAATCATACTTTTTAAAATTTATCTCTCATTTTAAAAAACCTTCCACATCCCCTCCACCATATTTACTTTTATCTTACTCACAAACACTTATTTTATAATATTCCTCGTTAAAATACACTCACAATAATTTGATGGGAGTGAATAGTAGCTTTTTATATATAAAAAGCTAGATGATGGTTTTTTCATAATATAAAGATATGGTATAAAATGGTGGAGGGGATGTAAGATGTTTTTAGTAAGTTTTTTTAAATTTTAGATATAGGGGAAGGTTTGATGGAAGAGATGTGAATGCTCTAAGGAGCGTTTTGGAGTAGTGTGATAAAAGTGTTGGTTTGGTATTTCCCAAAACAGCAGACGAAAAATAAATAAATATAAATATAAAAAAAAGGAGGAGATTGTGTAAATAATATATTTGAATTGAATTAGTAGTCGACCGTTTGCGTGTGTAGTGCAGAAGAACCAACCTTGTTCAATGCTTCTGTGACTGAGTTTCTTCTTCTTCTTCTTGATTTATTATTTCTATATATAACATTGAAATGAAATTGTTTGATTTAGCCATTTAGGTAGGAAGGATATCCTATCCTATCCGAACCCTAATACTATTATTATTATTATTATTATTATTATTATTATTATTATTATTTGTGGCAGACGACAGAGGAAGAGGATCATCATATGATAATATGACTAATAACACTGCTTCTTCTTCCTCCACCCAAACCCCAAATTTTCATGGGTATCTCTCTCTCTCTCTCTCTCTCATAAATATAAATATCATCATCATGATCATGATGAATTGATGATCATCATTTTGTATTTATAGGCGCAGCACCGGCCCTGCAAGGCGTTCCACAAAGGGTCAATGGACTGAACAAGAGGTATTATTATATTATGCATTTACTCTTTTTTTTTTTTTTTTTAAACGGATTCTTCTTTTTGTGTTATAGGATGATAAGCTATGTAAAGCTGTTGAGCGCTTCAAAGCCAAAAACTGGAAAAAAATCGGTATCTTTTTCATCTTCATCTTTGTGCATTGTCTGTGTATGTGTCTTCAAAATCAAATACTGACTGTAATGGGAAAGTCTCAAGTCATAGATGATCATGCCCTCTTACCCCATTCTTTCTTCAGCTGAATGTTTCAAGGATCGAACTGATGTTCAGTGCTTACATCGGTGGCAGAAAGTCTTGGATCCAGAACTTGTAAAAGGCCCTTGGACAAAACAGGCAACTCATAGCCCCATCCCTGCTGCACATCTACTTTTCTATCTTAACATTTGCTCAGCCTTTGTTTCTTTACTCACTCAGGAAGACCAACAACTAATTCAACTAGTACAACAACATGGACCCAAAAGCTGGTCAACCATTGCACAACGTTTACCTGGCCGCATTGGTAAGCAATGTCGTGAGAGGTAACATTCACTCCATCCTATTATTAGACCACGATTATAGCTCCAAGATTTCAGCCATCATCATTATGGTCTTTGACCAGCCATCATCATTATGGTCTTTGACCCATTGACTGACTCATTATGACTAGATTGTAATTCCTGTAATTCCTCCTTTGTATTCATTGTATTCCTTAACCATAGCTAGGCTCCCCTTGTATAAATAGCATAGCTTCTAATGAGAATTCATCAAGCATTTCAGCAATTGACATGGTATCAGAGCCTTCTCTGAACCATTAACACTTCTTCATCTTCTTCATTGAGACTTCGGTCTCCTTTTTCTGCAGCTTCCACACCTGCATTTTTTTTCTGATTAAGGCTTCGGTCTTTTTTTTTCACAACTGCAGTTTCTTTGTTTCTTCACAAATCACAACCTAACTCCTCCACCACATCTGTCGAGGCCCATATCACCGACATTAATCCACTTGAACCCACTGAACTAGCCGAAGCTTTTCAAGCCATGGCGGTAGAAGACGAGACCCCACAATGGTTCATGGACACTGGTGCTACCAATCATCTCACCTCGGACTCAGGTATGATTTCTCACTCTTGTGGTAATTCTATTAAAAATGTATTGGTTGGAAATGGACATCTTTTACCAGTTGCTGGATCGGGTCACACAAACCTACCCTCAACTTCTAAACCACTCCAACTCAAAAACATTTTACACACACCCAATATTATTAAAAACCTTATCTCTGTACGGAAATTCACCCGTGACAACTGGGTTTCCGTTGACTTTGATCCTTTTGGTTTTTCTGTGAAAGATTACCCGAGTGGGACGATTTTGAGTCGGCATGATAGCACCAGCCACCTCTACCCGCTTACTGCTCTCACCCCTCCTAATGCTTCCGCTTTTGTATCCACAAGTATACAAGGCTCGTGGCATAACCGTCTAGGACACCCCGGCATGCAAGTTCTAGACATTTTAAATTCCAATAATTTTATTTCATGTAATAAGCATGCTCGTACTTCTTTTTGTGACTCTTGTCAGGTTGCAAAACACAAACATTTGCCCTTTCATTTATCTAATTCTTCCACTATTTGCCCATTTGATATTGTGCATTGTGATTTATGGACGTCTCCCGTCCTTAGCAAACAGGGTTATAAATATTACTTGGTGATTATTGATGATTTCACTCACTTTACTTGGGTGTTTCCTTTGAAATTTAAATCTGAAACCTATACAAAATTCACCCAGTTTTATAAATATATTTCCACCCAGTTTCACCGCAATATCAAATCCTTTCAAAGTGACATGGGTGGGGAATTTGACAATGCCCAGTTTAAACAATTTGCCTTATCCAATGGGTTACAATTTCGTTTTTCATGCCCTCACACCTCCCAACAAAATGGGAAAGCCGAACGCATGATTCGACGACTTAATGAAATCATGATGTCCCTTCTCACACATGCTTCTCTCCCACCAAATCTATGGGTTGAAGCACTTCACACTTCCGTATATCTTCATAACATTCTACCATCCAAAACCATTGGTCTTAGAACCCCCACTGCCGCCCTCTACTTCAAAAACCCCGACTATACTCACCTTCGCGTGTTCGGATGTGCTTGCTATCCGAATCAATCTGACACCCGCCCTCACAAACTTGCCCCACGGTCTACACCTTGTGTATTCCTTGGATATCCTGCCGACCATCGTGGTTACCGATGTCTTGATCGTACCACGGGCAAAGTCATCTTGTCCCGCCATGTCACCTTCAATGAACTTGACTTCCCGTTTTCTAAGTCATACCAGCCGACACCCGACTCCTACACATTTCTCGAGAGCGAACCATCTCCTATCATCTTCACCCAACCATCCTCTTCCAACACCACAACTACAAACACTACCACCTTACCCGAAGCCACCTCACCTCCACCACCACCACCACATACCAACGTTCCCCCTCCACCACCGCCTTCCCCTACCCCTACACCTTCTGTCCAACATCCCATCACCTACTCTAGACGACCCACTCGACACCCCAACCCACCTACGAACCTCTCACCACCAAACCCACCCAACCAACCTAACACAACCCAACCACCTCCCCCACGACACCCTATGGTGACTCGCTCTCGTGATGGCACCTCTAAACCAAAGGTCCATTTCAACCTTAATACTGAAACCGTCTCACCCATTCCAAAATCTCACCTAGATGCCCTATCCGATCCACACTGGTATGATGCTATGAAAACTGAATACAATGCTTTAATGAATAACCACACGTGGGAACTCGTCCCTAGACCACCCGAGGCTCATATTATACGGTGTATGTGGTTATTTCGCCACAAATTTCATGCAAATGGAACTCTTGAACGATACAAGGCCCGGTTGGTAGTTAATGGTAAATCACAGCAAGTTGGTATAGACTGTGATGAAACTTTCAGCCCAGTGGTAAAACCCACCACAATTCGCACCGTACTCAGTCTCGCTGTTTCAAGATCATGGCCCATTCATCAGCTTGATGTCAAAAACGCCTTTTTGCACGGCGACCTCAATGAGACTGTCTATATGTTTCAGCCACCAGGATTTGTTGATAACAATAACCCAAAGTTTGTATGCAGGTTGAAACGATCACTATATGGGCTAAAACAGGCACCACGCGCCTGGTACCAGCGCTTTGCCTCATATATTATTCGTTGTGGGTTTAAAACATCCACCTCGGATAGCTCCTTGTTTATCTACAAGCGCGGTGATGATATGGCTTATTTATTATTATATGTTGACGATATCATACTGACAGCATCCAATGATCAGCTATTACAACATTTCATTAATGCTATGTCTAGGGAATTTGCTATGACTGATCTTGGCAGGTTACATCACTTCTTGGGAATTGAAGTGAAGCATACATCGGGAGGAATTTTCCTGTCTCAACGGGCCTACACAGAGGACATCTTAGCACGTGCAAAAATGGAAAACTGCAAACCATGCCATACCCCTACCGATACCAACTCTAAACTAAGTGCAGACACCGGTGAATTACTCCCTGACGGTACACTGTATCGCAGCCTTGCAGGGGCATTGCAATATTTGACCTTCACTCGACCGGATATTTCATACGCAGTTCAACAGATTTGCTTGTTTATGCATGCACCCCGGGTCCCTCATTTCAACTATCTCAAGCGTATCTTACGGTATCTACGAGGCACCACAGATCATGGTTTACACTTGTCCTCCTGTAGTTCAGTTCAGTTAACTGCTTATTCTGATGCTGACTGGGGGGGTTGTCCAGATTCCCGCCGCTCTACATCGGGCTACTGCGTATTCCTTGGCAGCAATTTAATCTCCTGGTCATCCAAACGACAGCCAACCATCTCACGCTCTAGCGCTGAAGCTGAATATCGAGGTGTCGCAAACACTACTGCTGAACTCTCTTGGATACGAAACCTGCTACTTGAATTACAAGTCCCGGTTCGACAAGCATCCATTATCTACTGCGACAACATTTCAGCTATGTATCTCTCACAAAACCCAGTTCAACATCAGCGAACCAAACATGTGGAGATTGACATTCACTTTGTTCGTGAGAAGGTTAAACTTGGTGCAATCCGTGTCCTCCATGTTCCTACCGAATATCAGTATGCCGATATCTTCACAAAAGGATTACCACGCATTTTGTTTGATCGCTTCAAATCCAGTCTATGCATTCGGCCGGCTCCTGCTTCGACTGCGGGGGACTATTAGACCACGATTATAGCTCCAAGATTTCAGCCATCATCATTATGGTCTTTGACCAGCCATCATCATTATGGTCTTTGACCCATTGACTGACTCATTATGACTAGATTGTAATTCCTGTAATTCCTCCTTTGTATTCATTGTATTCCTTAACCATAGCTAGGCTCCCCTTGTATAAATAGCATAGCTTCTAATGAGAATTCATCAAGCATTTCAGCAATTAACACCTATCTATACTTGATGCCAATTTCATATACAGTTTCAAACGCACCACAACTTTTACCTACCAATTACCACTTTTTTTTTTATACTTGATTATTGTGTTACAGTTACTTTAGTTGATGTTCACCATTGTATGTGTATCTTCTTTATTGACCATATAAGCGGTAGACACACATCCCTTTTACCTGTTTAATCTGTTCTGTAACTCCTCTCTGCAACCAGCATTTTTTTTGTATTTTGTTATTCTTTTAAGCCATTGTTTTTTCAATTGTGTTGATTTTACTTAAAACTTTCTTAATGACAAATGAGATGGGTGAACTTGAGACGTTTGGTCAACCCGAAGGTCACAAGGTCAAGCCACAAAATAGAAAAAGTGGACGGAAAGTGGCGTGCACATAATTATATATATGATCTTTTCAAAAAATAGGTGGGACTGGTTACGCACGGTTTGGTTCTCGGTCAATGTTATGAAAAAAATCAGTTCTCAGTCTGGATAGATTTGGTCTCCTACTAGTTGTTGTCGTTGATTTGTTTAAGAGGGGCAAACTTGTTCTAGAGACTCAAATCTGTCTTGGTACGTGCAGTAAACAGTACATGATGTGGGCAGGGGTAGTCGCAAATGTTTTGAGGACTTTCGGCTGCAAAATATATATTTATGCTAACACTTTGACCATAAAGACGCAAGATGGTATGGTGTTCACAGTTCTGGTTGACCTCAGTATTTTGAGAAACCTCGAACCTAACCTCATGCATGGTTCCGCAAAACGTTAAACTGAAGCCTAAACCTCATTTAAAACGACAAAAGAATTTATATATGTATTGATTCTATGATAATTAGTTATATTATCCAATCAACTTTATCAACCCTTAGAATTAAAATTATGTTTGAACCGACCAAAAAGGGTGATGTCAATCAAAGGGAGCTTTGTGATTCCAGACACAAGAGATTTAATGAAATAATGTATGAAACTTTAAAAATGAACTTGTTTTTCAGATTTTTTTTCCAACAACATGGGGATAAATATTCTGTGATGGTTCCTTCTTGAAGTATGATGCTACCAATCCTTAGGTACATGTATGGCTAGTGTTTAGTAGCAAGGCCCATTTCTTTAGAAGCAAGCTGTAAGTAGAGCTGTGCCTGGTGGCTAAATTGTTGTTTTTTTTTTTTTTTTTTAAATTCAATTGTGATGTGGGATGGATGATCAGTTACCTAGATTCCGTTTAGTGGTGATAATATTTGGCATTATGTATCATTCAGGTGGCATAACCATCTTAATCCTGCAATTAATAAGGAGGCCTGGACTCAGGAAGAGGAATTGATGTTGATACAGGCTCATGAAGTTTATGGAAATAAATGGGCAGAGCTCACTAAGTTCTTGCCTGGCAGGTATGCTTGCTTACCTTTGCACTCGGTACTAGTACTCTTTTATCATTTTTATCCTCACCTAATTATCTTGTTTCTTCCATTTATTTGTCACTGAAATTGGTTGGTAATATGTCAGGACTGACAATGCAATTAAAAATCACTGGAATAGTTCAGTCAAAAAGAAACTGGGCACGTACATGGCATCAGGCCTACTTTCGCAGTTCCAAGGCTTGCCTAGTGAATCCGTTCCTACTTCATCAAGGACACAACAACGGTGTGGTGGAGATGCTGAGCAAACCTCAGAAGGCTCAACTCTTGTGAGATGTTCTCAGTCTACAGTAGCTGGGGATGAAGAAGACGAACCTCCTGCTGACATGTCAAAAGCGGCTACTCAAAGTTCGAATCCTTGTGATTCCTCATCTAACAATTTTATAGAACAGAATAAGGAATGGGTTACGTTATGTTCAGATATGGGTCAAAGGCAGCTTTCCTCGAATGATTTGTCTTCACTAGATTTGAGCAGGGAACCGGAGTTTATCAACTGTATAGATGTTGATCAACACCATGAAGCGTTAGCACATCATCCAACACAGAGTTCGTTAAATGCTGTTGGTTTTGACCACCCACCTGATGGGGCATTTAATCAACAAGTGAACGACTCTCATGCAGCCGCTTACATACATTCTCAATCATACTATTATCCCGAAGCTGCATCGGAATTTCCTTTTGAAAGTGAACCCAACCAGGAACAGGAAGTATTTCCTGTTATTGTCAACAATGATTCTGATAATTTTTTGGATAATCTAGGAGGGGATCCTTTGATATCTTTAGAAGGGCAAGTAAATGGTTATGGTACTCAAATTCATCCATCCGTTGATGAAAGCTTACAAACCCAACATCAGCAGCAAGGGGAGGGGAAGGATGAGACGGTGGGTGCTCTGTCTTATGTGCCTCCTCGTTTGGACATACCGTTTTTGAGCTGTGATTTAATACAGACTTGTGACGATTATAGTCCTCTTGGTATACGTCAGCTCATGATGGGCAACTGTTTTACTAGTCCATGGGACCTGTCACCTTCACCCAATGACAACACTCCAGAGGCCGTGTTCAAAACTGCTGCTAAGACTTTCACATCCACTCCGTCTATATTCAAGAAGAGACACCGCGATTTGCTAACACCTTCGGTCTCCTTAGACAATCCATTTGAAAAGAAGCAACAACCTATCTCCTCAAGCCTCTTTCAAGATAATAAAGAAAATATGAATCCAGCAGCTGCTGATGAAATGCTTCAAAACAACACAGTGCTAAAAGTATAACAGTTTCTTCCTCCTAACACACTGCTTCATTTCTATATACATACAGTTTTCTTAAATAGCAGAAATATTTAGGGTCTTATTGTTTGTGCCTAAAAGTGTTAGCTAGCATGATAGAAACAGTCAATATTCTTTGAAAGAAGATTTGTTAGCTTGTAAGCCCCAGTAAGTATTATTAACATTGTGTTGTCAGGTGCAACAGCCACTTGTGGAACAGAACGTACAAGATCCATTTTTTTCTTCTGATAACGTGGCAATGAAATCACCACATGATGGAAGAATAAGCTCTGACGCGACAACATGTGAAAACCCGTGTGTCACTACTCCACATAACAATGCTTATTTTTCAGGCAAAGAAAACAAAGCTGGAAGTCATTTTGCCACATCATCAGCACCTCTTGAAATTACGGTTGATAATCCTGCATTGGGAATGTATGACGTTTAGAGCTACCTCTCTTAATTTATTTAGTATTGTAATAAATGAATAGCAGTTGGATTTGATTGTTCTGTGTGTAGGTTTGGGGAAACTCCCTTGAAGAAAAGTTTTGAATCACCTTCTGCAGGGAATTCCCCTTGGTCCTCTTTTCTGCCAGGTCCAAGACTTTATACAGACATAACAATCGAGGTACCAAAGTTGCTATTCATTTTCATTATCAGTATTATAATAATATTCATGACATTCTAAAATTAATATATAGGAGAATTACAATAATGATGATGATGAGAGTAATAATATGTCCTTTGTAGGATATCGGTTACTTTACTAGTCCAGGCGAAAGTAGCTACGATGCACTTGGTTTAATGAAGCAACTAAGTGAACATACTGCTTCGGCCTATGCCAATGCTCGCGAGGTTCTAGGAGATGAGACTCCTGATTCTATACTTAAAAGAAGATTGTCTGAACCAAACATCTTGGTATGTGAGGTTTTCACTTTTTGTTCTTGTTTCTCAAATTGCATAGTGCGAGTTAGGAAATAAAAAACATTTTATGGTAATGATATGTTGTTTTAAATATTTTTGATGTTGGGGAAGACTAACTACGACTGTATTGTGCAGCAGAGTGAGAGACGCGTGTTGGACTTTAGTGATTGTGGGAGTCCTAGGAAAGACATTTCCTACTTGTTGAAAGGTTTCAGGTAGTAAGTATTCTGCGGGAGATCACCTGAGATTGTTATACGGTTCTTTACCTATTAATAATGTTTTGTCTATTTTAGCTTGGCTATGAGTGGGATTTACCGGGTACCGTTGGTATATTATTATATCAAAATTCATATATGGTTGATTGTAATGGCATGTATTCCATCTTTTTGAATAATCCACAGTGATTCTTGTGTGTGTGTGTTTTTTTGTTTTGGGAATGTTCATATAGCTGTTTAATTCAGTCAGTATTGCCAATGTAGGAAATCATGTATAGGAAATTTTTATTGCATAGTGCACAAATTAGTTGATTATTATAGGGAGTAAGTATAGTTGTTGAGATGGTTTCTGAAACAAATGTCATTGGTTACATGATATGTAATAGGGCTAGCGTATCAAATTCTTTGAACATAATATGATATGATGCTTAGGGATATGATATGACTAGTTTATACCCTGGGAGCGTCCCGGGTTGAGAAATCTAAATAAAGTGAATAAAATTAGAGGTATCTAAACTATAAAAATGGCATCTGCAATATATGATTAATGAATATTATTATTATTATTATTATTATTATTATTATTATTATTATTATTATTATTATTATTATTATTATTTAAAACAAATCTCTGCCATAAGTTATCATATTCTAATATAAAAAAAAGGGTAATTGGGTCGGGTATCACCTAATCCCAAGCCTGACCCAAACCCACAATTTTTTTAAACTAATTCCAAACCTGACACAATACCTGTCGGGTTACAAAAAATAGTCGTTTTTTTTCTCCGTTTTTTTATATAGCACTATGGTACTCGTTGGAAAGATAATAAAACGCTCGTTAATTTGGTGTAATTTTTTTCTATAAAAAATCTCGTATATTAAAGATATTAACGTTTAAAATTATGGGAGGAAACATGAGGGTGAAAAATCCAATTTTGTTTTTAAATTATTTTTTTCCTAAAATATCTCAATGCCACATGGGATGACACATGGCACACTCAAAGAAGAGAATGCCTCTTTGAGTGCCATGTCATTAAAATGGCTTTGGTTTATTATATGTATAGATAGATAGATGCTTAGGGTGAAAGTTACTTTGTTGGGGGTCAACAACATAATACTTCAATATTTGAAGGATCCAAGATATGTTAACGAGGTGATCTTGTAAGATGTAAGCAAGCGTAAAGGGTTGGTTTCATGAATGCAATGATAGTCTCTAAAAACAAATACAAACAAGGAGGAGGAGGTAAATATGTCTAAATTGTCTAAAGTTAAGATGGTATATACCAAAGGTTTTCTTACAATTTCTTAAATTTTACCATTTTTCTTTCCTAGAAGATAGTCAACCTTTTATATGAAAAATGACACTCACCCAAACTAAATAAACACATGAGATAACAATATTCTTGAACAAATTTCATATAACGGCGATGAAACATAATAATTTATGTTATCACAATGAATAATCTTATCTCAGCTAAACTTGTATGTGTAACATTTCGTATTTATTCTTGTACGTTACACCATCACATTTAATAAAACGTCAAGTTTCATTATTCTCGTGAGCAATAATTAATTTTTGTCGCGTTATTGGAACCCTAATACTATATATATATATATATATATATATATATATATATTATATGTGGTAACATGTAATAATTATCAAAAAAATAATATGTCTTGGCCGGGATTCGAACCCGCGCCAAGACCGGGTCAACCACACAACACAGCTTAACCAACTGGGCTAGCCATCTACTTGGAATAAACCCGGACGCGAATTAATCTTATACACACTTTGAACTCTTGACAGTGGACTTGAGAAAGTCAACTGCCTTGATGCGTGATGAAGAATCAATCACAATAACTTGTGATTGATCCATATATGGCAATGATACACGATTACCGGCCTTGTATGACCTGTATACACGTCAATTAACATCAATCATTGACCAATTTGAAATCTCATACGCGTATGACATTAATCGTGGGTCAAACCTTCCAATTAACCTAACCATCGAACCACACTATAAATTGATCTGCTGCGAACCTTCACAACTCGCTCACATATCTCTCTTAAACCTCCAATTGTTCTGAAACACCTCTGATAATTATCAATCTGTTCGCTGTTGACTTTTGTCTTTGACCGGGCATTTATCAACGATTCATCACTGTGAGTTTAAATTTTTGTGTGGGTTATGTTCATCGGCAATCACACATCAATAGCCCTATGATTAATTAGGCTATTGATGTGTGAATTGATCAATTGTAGAAACTAGGGTTCGTGCTTTGTGATTTGGGGATAAACTCGATTTCATATCGCGTATATAATTATTATTATACAGGATTCATCACAACCACTGGCCTAGGCCAAGTGGTTGTGACCATGGCTCATCACCAAAGGCACCCGGGTTCGAGTCCCGGCTGTGGCCTTCCATTCTTTTCTTTTTTCATTTTTTTACAACAAATCATTATAATTATATATTATACATTAAAACTTATAAATTCATTTTTAAATATTAAAGCTATTTTATAAATTCTAAAAAAATTATATCTGAGTCAAAAGTTTTATTTACAATTTTTATTTTTCAAAAATTCATTTATTTAAGATTTATAATAATTAAATCAATTTTATACTATTATATTTATAAAAATCTATTAAAATATCAAAACAATTTTATTAAATTCTACAAAAATTATCCTGAGTTTGTATAAAGTGAAACTTTACTGAAATGATTTTTAATTATGAAAAATCATTTATTTTATATTTTTAATCAATTTATGTTAGATTTAATCATAATTAAATCATAATAAATTCAATTTTCATTATTTTTGCACCAAAATTTTATACAATTTATTTTTAAATATTTAGAACAGAAATATGATTTTTAAAATAGAAATTCTTTAATTTTAGTATTTTTGAATATTAAAGTTAATTGTTGGCAATTTGTAATAAATAGATTTAAAAATCTATTTTAAATGAAATAATTTTATAAAAATTATTTTTGTATTTCAAACACATTATGGTGAGCATTCTAAATTCAAATTTTATAAAAAGACTTTCTTTTATTTAATTATCAAATTTCCCTTTAATTAACATTTTATTTTAAATTCAACAATTGGATATCCCCAAATCGAAAGCCTAGGATACACTTATAAACTAATTAGACTTAGACTTATTTATTACCTTATTATAGGGTGATATTTGGCATTATTTGGGCAACACTATTATTTCATCTTTTCAAGAAGTTTAACATTTGCTAAGGTGAGTTTTACATAGCCCCTTTTATTTATCACCATTTTTGGGGTGAAACATGTTATAACATCATCATTGCAATTCAATCATCAATGTGTCTATGTGTTTTCTATGTTGCATTATGTCTTGAGCATGATTAGAGTAAGCACCATTCTAGCATAATCATTAACTCCGTACAAGCCGACGGTATACATTGATAGATCTATTGGACTGACAATCCCACCCGGATACGTGCCTCCTACAAAGGTAGCGTGGGTGTTTGTTATCGCATAACATATTCAAGTGGACCATGAGCGTATGGTATGTATCATATTATAACAGTCATCAGGGTTGATTATGCACTCGATTTATTTCTAGCATGTTCTCACATATGGGCTAGATTGACATGACACATGAATTGCACAACATTTTATTATCAAAAACCTATGTAATTCTCACCAACTTTTGTTGACCCAAAATACTTTCAAAATTAACATGTTTCAGGTAACAATGAAGCTGAGGCTTGAGTTAGCATGAGGATTTAACATGAAGTTTTATTTGAAGTTATTGAAGTTTTGTTATTTGATATCATGTATTGAATTCCTAGACATCATTTTATATTTGGATATTATGTTTGAATAAATTATTTAAAATTTATATTATACCATGTGCTACTGAAACAATCATCAATACGTGGCACCCCGATGTTTCCGCCATCGGTTGGGGTGTTACACATTGGTATCAGAGCCTTGGTTATAGGGAATTAGGTTATTAGAAAATAATCTAGACTATAACCTTAGGGACTTAAACAGTACTTGCTTCTCCTACTTGTAACCCTAATTGCTTCCCTAATCCTATCCTTATCCTATACCTTATATAACCCTAAACCTACATGTGACTACTTTTATTCGTCTGCTGCAATCCTGATCCACCATTAGATTAATAGGACAAAATCCTCAGGTTTAACCTGAACCCCCTTGAGATCTCGTCGAAGTTCTAGATTTTAATAACGAACACGTGCAATCTGGAAGGGTGAACGCCTGTATTCTGAGTCTTCTGTCTAGGCTGGCATTGCGCATATATCCCAATCAGACGAGGGACCCGGATGCCTACCTGGGAATTCTCGGGATGAGTGTTCACTTATAGGCTAAAGCATGTCTTCATATGTTATTAGAATTTAGAATCTTTGATAAGTCAACGTTTTCGTTTATTCGTTTTAACTAATGAATAAATGATTACATTCCTTATATAATCTCATTCATTTCATTGTGTCTATTACAGATCATGCCTCCTCGTCGCAGCGCTCGCAACAGCAATGGTGAGAACCACGAAGAAGGTGGTGATAACCATAACCATGACCAAGTTCCTAACCACAACAACAATGGTGTCGATGCTCAACTGGCTGCGATCATTTCTCAACAAATGGCGCAGCAAATCGCAACTCTAGTTCCCAATTTACTCGCTCAGGTCATCCAAATGAACGGCAACGGGAATGGTCACGACAACGGGAATGGGAACGGGAACGGCAATGGCAATGGTAATGGACCCCCAGCCTGCACCCTTAAGCATTTCAACTCTTGTAACCCTCCAAAGTTTAGTGGTGAAGAAGGAGCTACAGTTCTCCTCCAATGGTTTGAGGGTATTGAGAATACCTTCATCAACAGTGAGTGCCCCAACAACTTCAAGGTTCGTTACGCCATGAGTGTTCTCCACAAACGAGCACTCACTTGGTGGAATGAAGAAAAGCGTACTCGTGGGGCCGAAGTTGCTCTTGCTATGACATGGGACCAAGTCAAAGAGATCATGAAGGAAGAGTTTTGTCCTCGCAATGAAGTTAAGAAACTTGAGGATGAGTTCCACACCTTAGCTCAAGATAGTGGGGAAAACCTTGCCTACAACACCCGCTTTCATGAGCTTAGCTTATTGTTGCCCCACAAAGTCACTCCTCTGCCGGTAGCCATCGAGAAGTACATCGGTTTTTGATTTACTCTAAATCAAAATCCGATCACGAGCAACATCTTCACTCTATCTTGAATCTCCTAAAGAAAGAACAACTGTATGCCAAGTTCTCAAAATGTGAATTTTGGCTTAAGGAAGTTCAATTTTTGGGACATGTCATTGATATGAACGGGATTCATGTTGATCCCGCAAAGATCGAAGCTGTGAAGAATTGGAGTGTTCCTCAAACTCCAACTGAAGTCCGTTCTTTCCTTGGTTTGGCTGGTTATTATCGTCGATTCATCGCCAATTTCTCCAAGATCGCTGTTCCTCTCACTACCTTAACTCACAAGGGTAAGCCCTATGAGTGGGGACCTAAGCAAGAGGAAGCATTCGAAACTCTTAAGCTGAAACTCTGTGAAGCTCCTATCTTGTCTCTACCTGATGGTAATGATGATTTCGTGGTCTACTGTGATGCATCGAACCAGGGTCTTGGTTGTTTTCTCATGCAACGAGGAAAGGTTATTGCTTATGCGTCTCGACAACTCAAGACTCACGAAAAGAATTATACCACTCATGATCTTGAATTGGGCGCTGTTGTCTTTGCACTCAAGATTTGGAGACATTACCTTTATGGGACCAAATGTGTGGTGTTCACGGACCACAAAAGTCTCCAACATGTCTTCGACCAAAAGAATCTTAACATGAGGCAACGACGTTGGGTTGAATTACTTAACGACTATGATTGCGAAATTCGCTACCATCCTGGCAAGGCGAATGTTGTGGCTGACGCACTTAGTCGTAAAGAGCATGTCAAACTACAATGTGCGAGAGTTCGTACTGATCTTCAAGATCGCATTCTCCAGGCTCAACACACATCAGTCACCCAAGGTAACATGTACGATGAAATGTCTTGTGGTGCTGAAACTCAACTTGAAACCAAACCCGATGGTCTCCTTTATTTCCTTAATCGACTGTGGATTCCCGACCGTGATGATCTTCGTACTTTTCTCATGAACGAGGCTCATAAGACTCGTTATTCTATTCATCCTGGAGCTGACAAGATGTACCAAGATCTTCGTTATTCTTATTGGTGGCCTGGTATGAAGAAAGACATTGCCCTATTCGTTGCAAAATGTCTCACTTGTTCCAAGGTCAAGGCTGAACATCAACGACCACCTGGTATGCTTGAACAACCAGAGATTCCTGTCTGGAAATGGGAGAGCATAGCTATGGATTTCATCACCAAACTCCCTCGCACACCCAAAGGTTTTGACAGTATTTGGGTAATCGTCGATCGTTTGACCAAATCAGCCCACTTTCTACCTATTCGTGAGAAGTATTCTGTGGAAAGGTTGGCAAGGATGTATGTAAGTGAAATCGTATGTCGTCACGGTATACCTTTGGACATTATTTCTGATCGCGATGGTCGTTTCACCTCTCACTTTTGGGAGTCTCTACAAGATGCTTTGGGTACCAAGTTGAACCTGAGCACTGCTTATCACCCTCAAACTGATGGTCAGACTGAACGAACCATCCAGACACTTGAGGACATGCTCAGGGCATGTGTCATCGATTTTGGTGGCGCATGGGATTCTCATCTTCCTTTGGTTGAGTTTTCATACAACAACAGTTATCACGCCAGCATTAACATGGCTCCTTTTGAGGCACTCTATGGTCGGAAATGTCGTTCACCTGTCTGTTGGACTGATGTTGGTGAAGCTCGTATTACTGGACCCGAACTAATCCAGGAAACCACAGACAAAATTCAACTCATTCAGGATAATCTTCTCAAGGCTAGAAGTCGCCAAAAGAGTTATGCTGATAAACGTCGTAAACCCTTGGAATTTCAAGTTGGGGACCTTGTACTACTTAAGGTATCCCCTTGGAAAGGAGTAATTCGTTTTGGTAGAAAGGGAAAGCTAGCTCCTCGATACGTAGGCCCCTTCAAAATTCTTGACAGAGTTGGAAAAGTGTCTTACAAACTTGATCTTCCACCTGAGCTAAGCAATGTTCATCCGACCTTCCATGTTTCGAATCTCAAGAAATGCTTAGCAGATGAGAACCTTCATGTTCCTCTTGAGGATGTGCAAATCGATGAAAGCATGCACATTATCGAGAAACCCGTCGAGATTGTTGATACTGGAGTCAAGAAACTCAAGCGCAGTCGTATTCCGATCGTTAAGGTTCGTTGGGAATCTAAACGAGGCCCAGAGTTCACTTGGGAACATAAAGACCAGATGAAGTCAAAGTATCCACATCTTTTTCCACCAGACTCTCCAACTCCAACTTCGGGACGAAGTTCCTAAAAGTAGGGGAGACTGTAACATTTCGTATTTATTCTTGTACGTTACACCATCACATTTAATAAAACGTCAAGTTTCATTATTCTCGTGAGCAATAATTAATTTTTGTCGCGTTATTGGAACCCTAATACTATATATATATATATATATATATATATATATATTATATATGTGGTAACATGTAATAATTATCAAAAAAATAATATGTCTTGGCCGGGATTCGAACCCGCGCCAAGACCGGGTCAACCACACAACACAGCTTAACCAACTGGGCTAGCCATCTACTTGGAATAAACCCGGACGCGAATTAATCTTATACACACTTTGAACTCTTGACAGTGGACTTGAGAAAGTCAACTGCCTTGACGCGTGATGAAGAATCAATCACAATAACTTGTGATTGATCCATATATGGCAATGATACACGATTACCGGCCTTGTATGACCTCTATACACGTCAATTAACATCAATCATTGACCAATTTGAAATCTCATACGCGTATGACATTAATCGTGGGTCAAACCTTCCAATTAACCTAACCATCGAACCACACTATAAATTGATCTGCTGCGAACCTTCACAACTCGCTCACATATCTCTCTTAAACCTCCAATTGTTCTGAAACACCTCTGATAATTATCAATCTGTTCGCTGTTGACTTTTGTCTTTGACCGGGCATTTATCAACGATTCATCACTGTGAGTTTAAATTTTTGTGTGGGTTATGTTCATCGGCAATCACACATCAATAGCCCTATGATTAATTAGGCTATTGATGTGTGAATTGATCAATTGTAGAAACTAGGGTTCGTGCTTTGTGATTTGGGGATAAACTCGATTTCATATCGCGTATATAATTATTATTATACAGGATTCATCACAACCACTGGCCTAGGCCAAGTGGTTGTGACCATGGCTCATCACCAAAGGCACCCGGGTTCGAGTCCCGGCTGTGGCCTTCCATTCTTTTCTTTTTTCATTTTTTACAACAAATCATTATAATTATATATTATACATTAAAACTTATAAATTCATTTTTAAATATTAAAGCTATTTTATAAATTCTAAAAAAATTATATCTGAGTCAAAAGTTTTATTTACAATTTTTATTTTTCAAAAATTCATTTATTTAAGATTTATAATAATTAAATCAATTTTATACTATTATATTTATAAAAATCTATTAAAATATCAAAACAATTTTATTAAATTCTACAAAAATTATCCTGAGTTTGTATAAAGTGAAACTTTACTGAAATGATTTTTAATTATGAAAAATCATTTATTTTATATTTTTAATCAATTTATGTTAGATTTAATCATAATTAAATCATAATAAATTCAATTTTCATTATTTTTGCACCAAAATTTTATACAATTTATTTTTAAATATTTAGAACAGAAATATGATTTTTAAAATAGAAATTCTTTAATTTTAGTATTTTTGAATATTAAAGTTAATTGTTGGCAATTTGTAATAAATAGATTTAAAAATCTATTTTAAATGAAATAATTTTATAAAAATTATTTTTGTATTTCAAACACATTATGGTGAGCATTCTAAATTCAAATTTTATAAAAAGACTTTCTTTTATTTAATTATCAAATTTCCCTTTAATTAACATTTTATTTTAAATTCAACAATTGGATATCCCCAAATCGAAAGCCTAGGATACACTTATAAACTAATTAGACTTAGACTTATTTATTACCTTATTATAGGGTGATATTTGGCATTATTTGGGCAACACTATTATTTCATCTTTTCAAGAAGTTTAACATTTGCTAAGGTGAGTTTTACATAGTCCCTTTTATTTATCACCATTTTTGGGGTGAAACATGTTATAACATCATCATTGCAATTCAATCATCAATGTGTCTATGTGTTTTCTATGTTGCATTATGTCTTGAGCATGATTAGAGTAAGCACCATTCTAGCATAATCATTAACTCCGTACAAGCCGACGGTATACATTGATAGATCTATTGGACTGACAATCCCACCCGGATACGTGCCTCCTACAAAGGTAGCGTGGGTGTTTGTTATCGCATAACATATTCAAGTGGACCATGAGCGTATGGTATGTATCATATTATAACAGTCATCAGGGTTGATTATGCACTCGATTTATTTCTAGCATGTTCTCACATATGGGCTAGATTGACATGACACATGAATTGCACAACATTTTATTATCAAAAACCTATGTAATTCTCACCAACTTTTGTTGACCCAAAATACTTTCAAAATTAACATGTTTCAGGTAACAATGAAGCTGAGGCTTGAGTTAGCATGAGGATTTAACATGAAGTTTTATTTGAAGTTATTGAAGTTTTGTTATTTGATATCATGTATTGAATTCCTAGACATCATTTTATATTTGGATATTATGTTTGAATAAATTATTTAAAATTTATATTATACCATGTGCTACTGAAACAATCATCAATACGTGGCACCCCGATGTTTCCGCCATCGGTTGGGGTGTTACAGTATGAGTTTTAAAACTCTAAAATATAGTGACTGAAGTCTTTCTAGAGTTAAAGTCAAGCTAACCAGAAAATTTTTTTTATATCATTCAATACAATCATTTTTGTTTTCAATTTTCAATTCTTGCCTGGCAGGTATGCTTGCTTACCTTTGCACTCGGTACTAGTACTCTTTTATCATTCAATACAATCATTTTTGTTTTCAATTTTAATCATGATAATTACGGGAAATTAAGCTCTACAATTTTTATTCGTTGATCAATTTTTAGATGTTTTATGATATATTGATGATATGATATATGTGTCCTTCATTAGGTATTGGTTAAAGGATTGCCTATTTGTTTAGAAAATTTAAAGTTGGTATAGTCTTTTATGAAAAAATTACACCGTTAGTCCTTATGGTTTCTACCAAATTTCAATGTAAGGTATTAAGGTTTTATTGTTTCACTTTAAGGTATTAAGCTTTTAATTTGTTTCAATGTCAGGTATTAAGCTTTTAATTTGTTTCAATGTCAGGTATTAGGAACTAACCTAGTTAAAACTTAACTAAGTTTGAGGGGTATTATGGTCCATTCACCTATATATTTTTTTAACCAATTAATACATATATTAAAAATAATAAGAAACCAGTCAGGCCCAAGGGTCGAACCCGGCACCTTCATTGTACAAGATAACAACCCAACCAGCTGTACATGATCAGTTGGTTTAATAAACAGCATAAATGATAAAAGAGAGGCAAAGATCTGTAACAACAAAACAATTAAAACAATCAGATGAAACCATTAAACACAGGTCGGCCATCTCTCTCTCTCTCACACACATAAACACACACAAAGAGAGGCAAATTTTTCAGTGAGGTCAATTGGAGGAAAAGGAGACATCTGATCAGAGCACATATTAATCGAACTTATCTGTCAGTTAATAACCATAATATAATAATTTGGATATCGTATCATCTTCCTCACAAAAGTACAACTCGTGAATAGTTGAAGGGAATAACGGTCAGGGATGAGTTGATTGAAGCAAAGTTAAGCCCTAACACAAACAACAAAACATCAATTAATTAATAATAAAGATGAAAGTTTGCACCTCAAAAATATATAACAGAACGCTACCTGCTTGGCAATCTTATCACAGTTTCTTCCACCAAAGTCATAGAATTGGGATTGGAAGGTGGATTGATAATTTGGGTAAAGGGTTTAAGATTTTAGTTTTTAATATAACAGAACGCTACCTGCTTGCCTCTCTTTTATCATTTATGCTGGTTATTAAACCAACTGATCATGTAGATCAGCTGGTTGGGTTGTTATCTTGTACAATGAAGGTGCCGGGTTCGACCCTTGGGCCTGACCGGTTTCTTATTATTTAAAAAAAATAATATATATATATATATGTATTAATTGGTTAAAAAAATATATAAGTGAATGGACCATAATATCCCTCAAACTTAGTTAAGTTTTAACTAGGTTAGTTCCTAATACCTGACATTGAAACAAATTAAAAGCTTAATACCTGACATTGAAACAAATTAAAAGCTTAATACCTTAAAGTGAAACAATAAAACCTTAATACCTTACATTGAAATTTGGTAGAAACCATAAGGACTAACGGTGTAATTTTTTCGTCTTTTATTGATATACTTTGGTAGGAGAAATTCCATGGTCTAAAATTATTATTTCAAATATATGCAAGTCCAGTCTTTTGATGATTCACTCTATGTGAATAACTCATCTTCACTAGTGAAACGTATTCCAATTACCAAAAAATGCCTAATCAATCATTGCCTTGGATTACAAACTTATAGATGATAATTAGTTTGGAAATAGTAAAAAAAAAAAAAAAAAACTCAAAAGTGTATATTTAATGAACAAAAGTACAGAACCATATATGCTATACCAATTAGTAACAAAAATGTTTCTAATATACTTGACCGACCAATTTCAACCTGTACGCTAACATCTTTTGGCCTGTTAACATCTCTTAAAGATGTTATAAGGATGCCAACTCTCCCCCTCTCTATATAATACATATATATTAGTTCTTTTTTGCTTTAGTTTTATTCCAAATTAGAGAAACAATAAGCGTTGGAGGTAGAAAACTCAAAAGTGTATTTTTAACTGACCTTTATCAGTTTATTTTTTTCATCATCTATTTTCAGTTTGAAGTTCATATTTTGTGTTAAAAATGAAGAAAAGGAAGCAAACCTGAAGCAACTCAGAAAGAGTTTGTTATTTAAGGCAAACCCAATGCCAAGCTTCTACCATGAGGGTCTACCGCCAAAGATTGCGCAAAGAAGGTAATTAATAAATCATTTAGCTTCTAATGGTTTGTTAACACATATATTGTTGTCACTATAAAGTATTGATTATATTTATACAAGATCGATGTGTTCTATTTAACTAAACAATTCTAACCAGCATAAAGTCTCCCAAAGTCTTATCTCCAGTTCATACAATCTCGCTAAGAAAAAAATCTACTATTAGCTTTATCCAAGTTATTATCTGATTATTTGATTTTGGGTATTTAATATAACAATATCAGTTTTGCAAAGACATATCCGAATGATCCTTAAATGTTCAACTTTTTAGGTGGAATTGTAGAAACATCCTAACTGGAGCCTTAGCTGGAGGAGTGGCGGCTGGGGATACGTAGCTAGAGGTTGACCCTATAATTGAAGGATTATCTACCAGCATGTAACTTTCAATTTGTAAGTAGTTACCATTCATTTGAAAGGTACTGGGATATGTAGCTAGAGGTTAACCCTATAACTTCTTTATTGTAATTGACACATTAATTAACAGTACTTAGTGTGCACCCTATACGCAATGGGTTCACTTGTTTCCAAGATGCAAGGGACAAAGGTTCCGTTTGACCCATAATAAGGCATAACTACGACTTGACTATTTGCTCATATATGTATATTTATTTCTATTCAAATTGATGTTATCCCTTTCTTTTCTTTATAATGTTTGTCTTCCTGTTCAAGATTGCCATGGTCTCAACATTGAAGCACAAAAATCTTGTTGAGCTGTGTGGAAGGAAATACACGTGTCTTGGCTTATGAATTTGCAACCACGGGATCTCTATATGACATATTGCATTACATGAACACATGTTTGCACTTTTGTTTTTGTGTTTAAATTAACGAATATATAAGTTGAAATATAATTGGTGTTGGGTTTAAAATCTATATAATATGCATATATACATGCAGATAGGAAGGGTCTGCAAAGAGCACAACTGGAGCCTGTGCTTGATTGGGTGCAACGGGTAAAGATTTTTGTTGATGCAACAAAGGGACTGGATTATTTGCATGACAAGGTCCATCCTTAAATAATTCATAGATATTAAGTCTAGCAATGTCTTGATATTTGAGGATTTAAGAGCCAAGATTGCCAATTTTCAACCATTCAAAGTAATCACCCCGATATGGCTGCACACTTGCATTCTACTCGCGTTTTAGGAATTTTTGGCTATCGTGTGCCATAATAATACTTATATTATAAACCCTGTTCATATATATGCGTCTACCAAGCGGCAAAGTGGACGGGATGGTTCAGATCACTAGCTACATTGGGCAGTTTCTTAGCTGCTGGGTTAGGTTGTGCAAGTCTATTACAAACTTACAAATCACAACTTTTAATTTATAAATGGACAGTGACCTTCATATGATAGTGTATACAATATCATATTATTACTACATGTTTTTGTCATGTAAATGAACTTTATCATTAATCAAGGTGTCTTCAATGGCAATGTTATGTAGATATGCAATGACCGGACAACTTACACAAGAGTGATGTTTATGTTCATATTGATATGTTACAGTAACATACCTTTGGTTTATTAAGATTTGTTCAATAATGAGTACATGGTTTTTGTGGTGAACTGCAATCAGTTGTAAGTGGTGGTGCACATTTCTATTCTTTTTACGTAACTTACGGCAAAAAACCTAAGTGTCATAATGTTGTATTGCAACCCATTTGTGAATCCCGCTGCAAGGCGCGAGTAAACCCACTAGCATTTTATTGTAGTCAGGTTATTTCATTGTTAAACAATTGCGTATATAGTTAAAAGAGAGTTCTAAGATAGAGAATCTTTTCAAATACCCACACATGGAATATCAATACATAATGGCACAACTGTGTATTTGAGTGAGGTTTATTCAAACTAATATGTTAGGTGAGTCTAAGGTTGTCTCGAACCCTGCTACAGAAGCCGCCGCCGGTTCCCGTGTGGCCACACCCTTCACAAGGGTTGCGATGGAGTTGTGAGCTATACATGGTGGATGTTCTCGAATGGCTATGTGGGACTGACATTACAAAATATGTAGTTCCTTTTTTTTAGAAGCATTAACGACTTCAACATATATGCTTAGATGGCTTGTGTACCATGTTTACTTATTTATTTTTGACAAAATTACACAAATTGTCCTTTATTTATCTACAAAATTACACTCTTTGTCCTTTGTCTTTAAAAATCACCCAACATGTCCTTTGTAAAGGATCAGATTTGAGAAATTAACAATGTAATCACACTAGTATAAGCAATCTAGGTGCGGAAACCCTAGATCACATGCAAAATGATAATAGTCAGATCAGAATACGATAATATCCATTTTAATAATCTTTTTCATTAATAATCAAGTGATAAATCTTACAAAGGATAGATTATAATGAAAACAAACACTTGAACTCTGTAGACTCTCTCTGGAAAACACACTAACACACACGTGAATGGCCAAAAGTTCTAACTTCTAAACACATCAAACCTATATATAGAAAACTCCATTCGACCTTTGTAGAGGTCGAATGAGTTCATTCGACCATTTCATGACTCGAATCAACATAAACAAAACATCCTGATCAGCATCAAACTCCATTCGACCTTCTACATATTCATTCGACCCCACAAATGGTCGAATGGACTTCACAAAAACTTGTTTTCTTCAAATTTCCGCAATCTAGTTCAATCCAAAAGTGATAGCCACATATATGCATCTACAAACTCCCCCTTGGCTATTGCTTGGATTGTTCTTGACACTCTAAAGCCATGTTACGAAGTTTGATCTTGATCTTATTCTTTTGACACTCACTCATTTTAGGCTCAGCTTGTTTCTTCAGTGTGCGTTTTTTCGGTTCAGCTTTCTTTAGTGTCTTTCCCAGCAACTTCTCATAATCACAATCAGAATGAATCCCCCAAGCAAAACAGAAAATAACAACCCTCTGGAAATACCATGCAGGTTCTATATCACGTACATCAAAATGAATTTGATTGTAATACAACGCGTCTATGTCTTCTTTAGCATAATTGATCAACCACATAGGATCGAACACACGTATTTTCTTCACCATAAGCTTCGGATTTGCATCTCTAAGCACAATCACAACTTCTCCCGTTACCCAATCATAATACCAAAATTCAAAGTCTTGAGCGAAATTTATTTGTATCGGCATCAAAGGAATTTGCTTCATGACTTTGGGTGGTTTGTATTTCAGAGTAACCATTGGAAGACCATTTTTCGGATCAATATCATCTTTATGAACAATACGCTTTGGATATTGTGGTCTACACGCATCCCTTTTCATGTAACTCTCCCTTGTCATCCTTTCAGCCATCCAATGAACAATATTATTATGATCACAGCCTGAAATCTGATGTCTAACAATGTCTCTCACAGCCCAGTACGGTAACGTCTTGATTTCATGAAAGTGTCTGAAATACAAGATACCTTTCTCCCATTTGATCCCAATGCACCTTAACTGTGGAAAGTATTTCCAAGCTAATGCACGACCCTGGAATATCTTGTTCTGGTACTTGTAAACATCACCCTAAACTACAGGTTTCGGCTGGTTCTGTTCATCCTCTCTCAGCTTCTTCAGTAACTCCTTCAGTGAATCAGATTGCTTAAAGACATGTTCTTTCTCAGTTTCATTATCAAAAACTTCATCAATAATCTTTTTACTCTTCTCTTTAGCAATCTCTTCTGCTTGTCTGAAAGACTCTTCATTAATGGCTGGTATGCTGGTATCTGTGAATGTTATAGTACTCTGGATACTCCTCGTGAGAAATATCTTCAACTTCAACATTGTTATACTTATCGGCTTCAATGTCATCAGCATCTCTTTGACTAGGATCAATCACTTGAACATAAGGAATCTACTTTTCACTCAAAATATCATCTAATGACTTCCCAACTTGCTTAGCTAGTCCTTCCAGAATCTCTCTAGCTACAACATTGTTTACTTCACCATTCTCTAACTCTGGATCATTGTACTCAATCTAGAATTTCATGTCATTGTTCATGAAAATTTCAGGAAACCTTCCAGTAATCTCCAGTGTATAACATCATCTCTTCATCATCTGTTTTAACAAATCTTTGTCTACATCAGCCATCTCTCCAGGTTTCTTCTTAGAAGTGCTTTTGTCACCCTCATCTTTCTGGCGTTGTTCAAAGGAGTATTGTCCTGGATCAACATCATCATCCGAATCCTTTGAACTAGTGGGTTTCTCTTTGTTAGCATTCCCACCACCTGATGCATCATCATCATTATCAGAACTGTCATCTTTATCATCTTTGTCATCATCAGACTCATCATCATCTTTATCTTCATCATCAGACTCATCATCTGTACCACTGTAATGAACCTGTTCTTCTTCCTTTATACCCTTAAGCTGTGGTGCTTGTTCGTACAATCTGTCAATCAACTTCCTCATTTTATCATTCTGTTGTTGAATCACCAATAATCTCTTTGTGTTTCTCTTGCTTCTACTATTCAACTCTTTGTTTTCATTCTCAAGCAGCTTTACTTTCTCCTTCAATCTCTCAATCGTCTTTACTTTCTCTTCCAAATTATCTTGACGACTTTGAGAAGCTAAAACAATCTGCAACATGTCTTTCTCATTCTCCTTTACATGTCTGATCTCAGAAGCTTGTTGATTGAATGAATGCTTTCATCATGTTTGCAATCTGCCTGTTTACAGCTTCCATTACATCACTTGAAACTGTAGCTTGAGGAGTAGAGCTAGATTTAGCAGTAGGTTTGGCAATTTTTTCTTTCATGCTTGCCAAAACCTTCTTCAGAGATAAAGATATGTTTTTTAGATTCAACTATGATGCATGATCTGATGTAACAACTTCTTGTACAGCCTTCTGTTTCTTACTTGCTGGGTATGCTGCTGCTGTCGCTACTTTTGAGCTTGAGCTAGCTGCAGGCACCTTCTTGCCTTTCAACAACAAATTAATCTCTTTTTCTCTATTCTTTCTTGCTGGTTCTCTCTTAGACATCTTCTTGCCTCTGCCTTTCTTAACTTTCGCACCAGTAACTGGAGAATCTTCATTATCAACATCAAGATCTAGAGTAAACTCTTGATCTTCTTCAGCCAAAACTCTTTGTCTTTGTTCCTAAGCAATCTTTTCAAGTGCTTCAGGAGTACTAATCTTAGTGGCCTTGAGATTAGTATCCTTCATTGTTTCTGTTTCAGAATCCCATTCAACATCTTCCTCAGTCTCTTCCGAATCTTTATCTACTAGCAAAGTGTTTAACTTTCCTTTGCTCTTCACAACCTTCTTCTTTTTAGGCTGTGTCTCATCAACCTGATGTTTCCTCTTCGCCTTCTTATCAATAGGTACAAGTGGACTATCAGAATCCGAATTACTATCATCATGCCTCACTTTAGTCAATCCTGGATTTCTATAAGCAACAGAACTCAAGTGCCCAAACAAACGCTTATGAGGTGCCTTTTCTGAAAGTTCAACAAAGCAGAGTAAGAGTTTGCATTTCTGTTCCTTACAAAGTTCAACAAGGCAAACCATAATATAGTTACATAGAACTAAACAACGGCCGGGCAATAACCAATAATTCATTGCTTAGAAATTTCATTTTCAAGAATTAAATAAATCTATATAAACTAACACAACTGTATATACTCATCATAAAAATATACAAACATGCAAAACTGAATATGGCCATAAGTTTCCCTATTCATTCTTTTTCTTTATCTAGTCTTTTTATAATTTCCGCATGTCTCTCCTTCATCGTTCAACCATAGTATCTGAAGAGATATGGTACCAAAACATCATAAATACCATATCATCGCCCAACTAAAACCGGCATCGCCTGGCGTCCTTCTGCCCGTTTTACGTCAGCGGATCGTCTGGGGTCCATCCGCCCGATTTACGTCAGCGGAACGTCTGGCGTCCACCCGCCCGTTTTACGTCGGCGATACACCTGGCATCCAACCGACGCCAGACGCAACCTTATCTGCCCGTTTTGCGATACACCTGGCGTCCAACCGACGCCAGGCGCAAGCTTGTCCGCCCGTTTTACGTCGGCGGACCCAATACGCCTCAAAGCTTCCCCAGCAAGCCAGTTGAAACATCTTCAACACGACTAGAAGATGTCTTCCGGGGCAGCCTTGGGACTCACCCCTGCCCTAGGCAAATATCTCTGACGCAACAGGCTGCCTGTCAGAGTTCCTCTCCAATCAGAGACTGCTCCCAGTCTGACATGCAGAAAGGACGATGACGTGGCAGCCTCCTAGCCAAGATATCTTCCTGACAACAGGCTTTCTCAACCTGTCTCAAGGTTAAAGGAAAAGAATGATTACCCACCGTCCTCGGTCTACCAATAGGCGGACACCACGTGTCCGTCGCCCAACAACGTCCATTCAGCGGACGCCAGGCATACTATCGTCAGGACGGTAACATCCCCCTTGTATTTTACTTTCTCCTTTTTACCAAAACCCACTTGCACCAAATGGGCTTAAGGACTTGGGCCGGAATCTTGGAGACACCTCTACCTGGGCCGGGCCCAATCAAAGGTAGAGGATGAGTTGAGAAAGTGTGATGCCAAGGTACTACAAAAGGAGGAGCTCCTTCTCCTTTTGTTGGCATCTGACATTCACATACACTTTCACTCAAAAAGACTACGAACTCCTTCGTACCTTTTTCAACCCCTTGTTTATCACACTAACCTTTAGAGGCTCGACTCTTCTAACCGGTAGTCTTCAAAACTCCTTGGTCTTGTCCTTAAACCCTCACGTATTTTATAAACACTCCTCTTTACGAAATTCCGTAGAATAACTACCAGGATTAGCGTCTATACGGTAATACAGGATTCGTGTTTCTTCATTGGCGCCATCCGTGGCCTTATTACTCTAAACAAACAGCTTTTACCAAACTTACCCATTAATCCACATCGGAAAAATGACTACTTCACCTCCAAGAGTGCACACTCCTTCTGGGGTCGTTGAAGACATCACCGACGTTACCCCGGGATCTCACCCAACATCTGGGGATCACAACAATGACCAACAACTTCCTGTCGTCACCCCCAGAAACCTAGAATTTCAACTCACCGATCCCGCACCTCCAACCGAGGAGGAGATCGATGCCCTGAATAATGACTGGTACGAACGCTAGAAACAAATTTTGGACGCCCAGCTGGAACGCCGCCGACGCACCGGGAAAACCATTATGGGGTCATCATCCAAATGACCCACACAAAAAACGGTTGCTGCCCGTCACGGGGAAGGTCCGGGGCAACCCCCTGCGGACCAGGCCCGCGCAGAGCACAACCGGTTCGACGAAGACGATTATGACGAAAGTTCATGGGAGGACGATGCCTCCAGGGACTATCGTCACATCCCATACCACACCACAGACGGGAACGGCTAAACAGGTATAACGATGACGCCACCACAAACCTGTCACTCCCCTATAGACCAACGGCCTTCGCCGACAAATCCAAGTTCACAAGGCGCATCTCTCAAGCACCAATACCACCGAGGCAACGCCTCCCGGCCAACGTCAAAATAAACGACGGCCTTACTGACCCCGACGACCACCTCGGCATCTTTAACCAAGCCGGGGCCGTCATCGGATGGACCCTCCCGTCTGGTGCCACATGTTTGCCCAGACACTCACCGGAGCCGCCAGGGTCTGGTTTGACAACCTCCCTACCGGAAGCATCAACAGCTACGAACAGCTGATCGACAAATTTTCGCTTCACTTCAGCCAACAACGTCGCCACAAGCGCGACAAAAGCCAGATCTCTCTGTGCAAACGGAGAGACACTGAACCGCTCGAAGACTTTATCGTGCGGTTCAATAAAGAAGCACTCCAACTGGGGACGGGGGACGAGGCAACCCGGACCTCCTTCCTGGCCAACGTCAACGACGATGGCCTTCAACATACCCTTCAAGGGAAAGATGGCGTCCCACATTCCTGGGAAGAGGTCGTCCGCATCTCAAAATTATACGCGGGCAACCAAAAAACAATGCGTCAGAACCAACGCGGAAGCTCCAGCAACAACCACAGCCGCAACAACAACCGAGCCTCCGTCTGGAACTGTATTTCAGGTTCCACCGATGAAGGACGATACTCAACCTCTGGCGATGCCAGAAATATAATCGGCAACAAACAGACGCGCGATCAGCGCAACAGCGGCCGTCGGAACCAAGACTGGACTCCCCTCACAAAAACACCATCCCAGGTGCTGTCTTAAGTCCTCTCAACTGGAGAGGTAACTTTCAAACTCCCGAAACCTATGGGTACAAAACGAAAGAACGTAGACACCACCAGATTCTGTGACTTCCACAAAGACGTGGGCCACGATACCGATAACTGCTACAGCCTCAAGATGGAAATCGAGGCGGCCCTACGCTCAGGAAAGTTGGCCAACCTGGTCAAAAACGTCCGAGCCGGCGCACGCCGGCAGGACGAACCCGGCAAGGCCATCAAAGACATCAAGACACATCATATCCGCGGCGCATACAACCCGCCAGTGCAACATGACGCGCAACACTAAGCGGAAGACAAACCTCGCCGACAGAGCGAACACGTCGCAGCAAGTAGAGGCGACAACGTCTGAAAACTGGTGGGAGGCTTAGGTCATCCTCCCAATAATACTAGGGGGCGCAAAGTCAACGACCCCACTTACCATCACAGCACTGTTCGGACACTACCGAACTTACAAAATGATGTGTGACGGCGGAAGCAGTTTCGACATCATGTACCAATAGTGCTTTGACCAACTCTATGACGAAGACAAAGCACTCCTGCAACCAGATGCACCTATCGCAGGTTTCTTTAATGAAGTCATCCACCCCATCGGCAAGTTTGACTTTACAGTCACACTTGATGATGGGACCCACACTCGCTCAGAAGTTTGCACCTTTCATGTCATCCCAGCCAACTCCTCATATGACATCTTGCTCGGCAGACAAGGCCTAGCAAACTTCAACAACACCGCGTCAACTCCCCACCAAACCATGGGTTTCCCAACACCCACGGGGATCGCGTACATCAGAGGCAACCAAGAATGCCTCATGACAACTGAACCGGAGACTGATACTCCGCTAGCAACACCAGTCGCCGCAAAAGAAGAAAAATGTGTCCTTAACCCGGCCTTTCCTGAACAAACCATCACTTTGGGGCCGACTTTGTCCCACCAAACACGAATACACCTAAACAACTTTTGGTGGCAAACAAAGACATCTTTGCCTGGCAATCATCGGACATGGTTGGTGTCCCGAGACACATCGCCGAGCACCGTCTCAACACATACAAAGACGCTCGCCCAGTAGCTCAGAAAAAATGTCCGCTGGGCCCCGACAGAGTTAAAGCCATGAACGAGCAGGTCGATAACCTACTCGAAGCAGGCATCAAAAGAAGATGCAACCATCAAACTTGGGTAGCTAACCCCATCATGGTCCTCAAGAAGAACGGGTCTTGGCGCATGTGCGTCAACTACAAAGACCTCAACAAAGCATGTCCAAAGGATCACTACCCTTACCAGAAATCGATCTAAAGGTAGACTCTCTAGCGCCATTCAAATACAAGTGTTTTCTCGACGCTTATCGAGGATATCACCAAATCCAAATGGCATATGAAGACGAAGACAGAACTGCCTTCAGAACCGATAGAGGGGTATACTGCTACACCAAAATGCCATTTGGACTAAAAAATGCAGGCGCAACTTACCAACGCCTAATGGACCACGCCTTCATCAACCAAATCGGCGTCATTCTTGAGGTTTACGTCGAAGACTTGGTCATCAAAAGCACTCAAGAAGACACCATGCTACTGGACATCCAGCGCACCTTTGAACAGTTGCGCGAAATTAATATGAAGCTTAACCCGGGTAAGTGCTCCTTCGGAGCCGAAGATGGGAAATTTCTAGGCGTCATTGTTACCAATGGCGGCTTCAAACCAAACCCGGAGAATGTTCAAGCTATCCAACGCATGCCATCACCAAACTCAATAAAGGACGTGCAGACACTTATGGGACGCCTCGTCGCCCTCAACCGATTCCTATCAAACTACGCGTCCAAGTCTTTTCCTTTTGTTCATATCCTAAGAAATGTATTGAAAAAGACACAATTCCGCTGGACTCCAGAGGCGGAAGTGGCTTTTCGTGAAATGAAGCAATGTTTGGCTTACTTACCAACTTTAACGGCACCCCTCCCAGAGGAACCATTAACACTGTACTTATCCGCATCTGAAACGGCGATAGGCGCAGTACTTCTGGTAGAACGCAACAAAGTCCAAACACCGATCTACTACATCAGTCGTACCCTCGCAGATGCAGAAACTAGATATTCCACAATGGAAAAGCTGGTTCTCGCACTTGTACATGCCTCACGACGCCTGCGATGATACATTCAAGGACACCCAATCAATGTCCTAACAGATTACAGAATCAACACTGTACTCTCAAAACCGGAACTCTCAGGCCGCCTAGAAAAATGGGCAATCGAACTTGGCGCGCACACCATCATTTACAAACCAAGGCCTGCGATCAAAGGACAGGTTCTCGCGGACTTTATTGCAGAAATCCCAACAGATAAAATACAAGACTGCAAAGATGAACAAGATCCGAAACCTGTCCCAGATTCCCGCGTAACCTGGTCACTATACACAGACGGAGCCTCCAACAATTAGGGCGCAGGCGCAGGTCTACGACTCGTCAGCCCTGACAAAACCGAATTTACATACGCCGTCCGCCTTGAGTTCCCAAGCACAAACAACGAAGCAGAGTACTAGGCATTCCTCGTAGGACTGCGCCTGGCGGACAAAATGGGCGCAAGACATCTGAACGCCCATGTCGACTCAATGCTCATAGCGGGTCACATGAATGGCGTCTACGACGCCAAAGACCCGCCTATGGCTCAATACGTCGACCAAGCCAAGCTCCTCACAAAAAGATTCACAACTTGCACAATCGTCCACATCAACCGAAGTGTCAACAAAGAAGCTGACGCCCTCAGCAAAATGGCATCCACTGTTTGGCCACATATGGCCAAAGAGGTACGCATCGAAACTCTAGCTCAACTTTCAGTACCACATAGACAGGTCAATGTAACACAAACAGGCGTCAGGTTGTGGATGACCCCGATCCAAACATACCTAGCAACGGGCACTCTACCACCCCAAAAAGCGGAGGCCCAAAAAATCCAATACAAATCCAAGCACTATCAACTCATGAATGGTGTTTTATATCGACGTTCCTACCTTGGCCCTCTCCTAAGATGCGTGGACACCGCGAACGCCGCCTCCCTTATAAAGGAAATCCACAATGGCATATTCGGCATTCATGCAGGCCCAAGAATGGTCATCGCAAAGATCATGAACGCCGGATATTACTGGCCAGGGATGCACCAGGATGCTGTCAAAGTCTTACGCACCTGCTTCAACTGCCAGCAACACGCACCAAATACACTGCGTCCAAAGAACGACATGGTTCCAGTCACCGCCGCTTGGCCATTCCAGAAATGGGCCATCGATCTGGTTGGCCCTTTCCTAATGGCCCTTGGAAAGATACAGTATCTCATAGTCGCCGTCGACTACTTCACAAAATGGGTCGAAGCTAAGCCGCTAGCATCAATCAGCACTGAACACATCAAAAAATTCATCTGGG